>CALYLW010002840.1:11675-45801 GCA_944989445.1 Ampullaceana balthica | reverse complement strand
GTACAAATATCATCAGTTAAAGGTATCACCAGGTACAAAGATCATCAGATGAAGGTATCACAGGGACAAATATCATCAGATGAAGTTATCACAGGTAAAAATATCAGATGAAGGTATCACAGGTACAAATATCATCAGATGAAGGTATCACAGGTACAAATATCATCAGTTGAAGGTATCACATCTTACAAATAGCATCAGATGAAGGTATCGCAGGTTCAAATATCATCAGATTAAGGTATCACAGGTACAAATATCATCAGATGAAGGTATCACAGGTACAAATATCATCAGATGAAGGTATCACAGGTACAAAATCACTAAATGAAGTCATCACCAGGTAAAAACGTCATCAGATGAAGGTATCACAGGTACAAATATCATCAGATGAAGGTATCATCAGGTACAAATATCATCAGATGAAGGTATCACAGGTACAAAATATCATCAGATGAAGGTATCACCAGGTACAAAATATCATCAGATGAAAGGTATCATCAGGTAAAAATATCATCAGATGAAGGTATCACAGGTAAAAATATCATCAGATGAAGGTATCACCAGGTAAAAATATCATCAGATGAAGGTATCACCAGGTAAAAATATCATCAGATGAAAGGTATCATCAGGTAAAAATATCATCAGATGAAGGTATCATCAGGTAAAAATATCATCAGATGAAGGTATCACCAGGTAAAAATATCATCAGATGAAGGTATCACCAGGTAAAAATATCATCAGATGAAGGTATCACAGGTAAAAATATCATCAGATGAAGGTATCACAGGTAAAAATATCATCAGATGAAGGTATCACAGGTAAAAATATCATCAGATGAAGGTATCACAGGTAAAAATATCATCAGATGAAGGTATCACAGGTAAAAATATCATCAGATGAAGGTATCACAGGTAAAAATATCATCAGATGAAGGTATCATCAGGTAAAAATATCATCAGATGAAGGTATCACAGGTAAAAATATCATCAGATGAAGGTATCACAGGTAAAAATATCATCAGATGAAGGTATCACAGGTACAAAATATCATCAGATGAAGGTATCACCAGGTACAAATATCATCAGATGAAGGTATCACAGGTAAAATATCATCAGATGAAGGTATCACAGGTAAAATATCATCAGATGAAGGTATCACAGGTACAAATATCATCAGATGAAGGTATCACAAGTAAAAATATCATCAGATGAAGGTATCACAAGTAAAAATATCACAGATGAAGGTATCACAGGTAAAAACGTCATCAGATGAAGGTATCACAGGTAAAATATCATCAGATGAAGGTATCACAGGTAAAAATATCATCAGATGAAAGGTATCACAGGTAAAAATATCATCAGATGAAAGGATATCACCAGGTAAAAATATCATCAGATGAAGGTATCACAGGTACAAATATCATCAGATGAAGGTATCACCAGGTACAAATATCATCAGATGAAAGGTATCACCAGGTACAAATATCATCAGATGAAGGTATCACCAGGTAAAAATATCATCAGATGAAGGTATCACCAGGTAAAAATATCATCAGATGAAGGTATCACCAGGTAAAAATATCATCAGATGAAGGTATCACAGGTAAAAATATCATCAGATGAAGGTATCACAGGTACAAAATATCATCAGATGAAGTATCACAGGTACAAAATATCATCAGATGAAGGTATCACCAGGTACAAATATCATCAGATGAAGGTATCAAAGGTACAAATTCATCAGATGAAGTATACAGAAAAATGTCATCAGATGAAGGTATCACAGGTACAAATATCATCAGATGAAGGTATCACCAGGTAAAAATATCATCAGATGAAGGTATCACCAGGTAAAAATATCATCAGATGAAGGTATCACCAGGTAAAAATATCATCAGATGAAGGTATCACCAGGTAAAAATATCATCAGATGAAGGTATCACCAGGTAAAATATCATCAGATGAAGGTATCACAGGTACAAATATCATCAGATGAAAGTATCACAGGTACAATATCATCAGATGAAGGTGTCACAGGTACAAATATCATCAGAGGAAGGTATCACCAGGTAAAAATATCATCAAATGAAGGTATCACCAGGTAAAAATGTGCTCAGATGAAGGTATCACAGGTAAAAATATTATCAGATAACGGTATCACCAGGTAAAAACGTCACCAGATGAAGGTATCACCACAATTTACCTAAACCGAATGCCCTGTTGTATGTCAATGAAGTCGTTTGTAGTAAGGAATTAAACCTTGTTATCTAGAGATTTATTTATACTTTTAAATACATTTTACTTTCTCTTATTTCAATTCCATTTATATCATCTGATTTAATCATCTTCTCCTTATGATGTGGTTATTGCTTTCAACATGTTTGTAGTTTGTTAAGACATGATCATTTCTCGTGTTTGGGTATAAAAGAATCAAGTTGATGCTAACAGCTGTTACTCTCTCCATGACAGCCCTGCAAGACAAATTGAGACTAGATTTGAAACTCTTGAATGAATTACAGAAGGCTATCCGCCGGGAAACTGAAGCCGACCATGTCGTGCCAATGGGGGCGTTTAAGACAAACATCTTGTCAAGTGCCTGGGAGAAGGTCAAATATGTCACACTGAATGTTACTGGCAAATTTGAAGCAATTAAAAGTTATGACATCACAGAGTTGGAGATATTTGGCGGTAAGTATTGGCATTGGCAGCCCCGATGGTAGATTCAGTCAGGTACCGTATTTGATTAACGTTCAGATATGGTTGCGAGGTGGTACATTTCATTTGAAATATGGTTTATTTCATTTTAAAGATGGTATATTTCATTTGAAATATGGAGAATTTCATCTTAAAGTTGGTATATTTCATTTGATAGATGGTTTATTTGATTTGAGAGATGTTATACTTCTCTAATATGCTGACAGATCTTATATAAATTGATAAAATTCTGTTCTAATTTGTACATTTTCTCAGCATGTGTTCATTCCAGAGATGTTATATTGTATATTTCATTTTGAGAGATAGTATATTTCATTAGAGAGGTGGTATATTTCATTAGAGAGGTGGTATATTTCATTAGAGAGATGGTATATTTCATTAGAGAGGTGGTATATTTCATTAGAGAGGTGGTATATTTCATAAGAGAGGTGGTATATTTCATTAGAGAGATGGTATATTTCATTAGAGAGGTGGTATATTTCATTAGAGAGATGGTATATTTCATTAGAGAGGTGGTATATTTCATTAGAGAGATGGTATATTTCATTAGAGAGATGGTATATTTCATTAGAGAGGTGGTATATTTCATTTCATTAGAGAGGTGGTATATTTCATTGGAGAGATGGTATATTTCATTAGAGAGCTGGTATATTTCATTAGAGAGATGGTATATTTCATTAGAGAGGTGGTACATTTGATTAGAGAGATGGTATATTTCATTAGAGAGATGGTATATTTCATTAGAGAGATGGTATATTTCATTAGAGAGATGGTATATTTCTTTGAGAGAGATTGTATATTTCATTATAGAAATGATATTTTTCATGAGAGAGGTGGTATATTTTCAATAGAGAGGTGGTATATTTCATTAGAGAGATGGTATATTTTCATTTGAGAGATGGTATATATCATTAGAGAGGTGGTATATTTCACTAGAGATATGGTATATTTCATTAGAGAGATGGTATATTTCATTAGAGAGATGGTATCTTTCATTGGAGAGATGGTATATTTCATTATAGAGATGGTATTTTTCATTAGAGAGATGGTATTTTTCATTAGAGAGGTGGTATTTGAGAGACGATAAATTATTTTGAGAAATGATATATTTAATTTTAAAGATGGTATATTTCATTTGAGAGATGCTATATTTCATTTGAGATATGTTGTATTTCATTTGAGAGATGGTATATTTCATTTGAAAGATGGTATATTGTCACTTGAGAGATGATATACTTCTCTAATATGCTGACAGATGTCTCCATCTTTTATAAATCGATAAAATTATGTTCTAATTTGTACATTTTCTCAGCATGTGTTCATTCCAGAGATGTTATATTGCATTTGAGAGATGGTATATTTCATTAGAGATGTTGTATATTTCATTAGAGAGATTGTATTTTTCATTAGAGAGGTGGTATATTTCATTTGAGAGATGGTATATTTCATTTGAGAGATGGTATATTTCATAAGAGAGGTGGTATTTCATTAGAGAGGTGGTATATTTCATTAGAGAGATGGTATATTTCATTAGAGAGGTGGTATATTTCATTAGAGAGGTGGTATATTTCATTTGAGAGATGGTATATTTCATTAGAGAGATGGTATATCTCATTAGAGAGGTGGTATATTTCATTAGAGTGATGGTATATTTCATTAGAGAGGTGTTATTTTTCGTTAGAGAGGTGGTATATTTAATTAGAGAGGTGGTATATTTCATTTGAGAGATGGTATATTTCATTAGAGAGATGGTATATTTCATTAGAGAGGTGGTATATTTCATTTGAGAGATGTTATATTTCATTAGAGAGATGGTATATCTCATTAGAGAGGTGGTATATTTCATTAGAGAGATTGTATATTTCATTAGAGTGATGGTATATTTCATTAGAGAGGTGGTATTTTTCGTTAGATAGGTGGTATATTTAATTAGAGAGGTGGTATATTTCATTTGAGAGATGGTATATTTCATTAGAGAGATGGTATATTTCATTAGAGAGATGGTATATTTCATTAGAGAGGTGGTATATTTCATTTAAGAGATGGTATATTTCATTAAAGAGGTGGTATATTTCATTAGAGAGATGGTATATTTCATTAGAGAGGTGGTATATTTCATTTGAGAGATGGTATATTTCATTAAAGAGATGGTATATCTCATTAGAGAGGTGGGTGGTATATTTCATTAGAGTGATGGTATATTTCATTAGAGAGGTGTTATTTTTCGTTAGAGAGGTGGTATATTTAATTAGAGAGGTGGTATATTTCATTTGAGAGATGGTATATTTCATTAGAGAGATGGTATATTTCATTAGAGAGGTGGTATATTTCATTTGAGAGATGGTATATTTCATTAGAGAGATGGTATATCTCATTAGAGAGGTGGTATATTTCATTAGAGAGATTGTATATTTCATTAGAGTGATGGTATATTTCATTAGAGAGGTGGTATTTTTCGTTAGAGAGGTGGTATATTTAATTAGAGAGGTGGTATATTTCATTTGAGAGATGGTATATTTCATTAGAGAGATGGTATATTTCATTAGAGAGATGGTATATTTCATTAGAGAGGTGGTATATTTCATTAGAGAGATGGTATATCTCATTAGAGAGGTGGTATATTTCAATAGAGAGTAGGTATATTTCATTAGAGAGATGGTATTTTTCATTTGAGAGATGGTATATATCATTAGAGAGGTGGTATATTTCACTAGAGAGATGGTATATTTCATTAGAGAGATGGTATATTTCATTAGAGAGATGGTATATATCATTAGAGAGGTGGTATATTTCACTAGAGATATGGTATATTTCATTAGAGAGATGGTATATTTCATTAGAGAGATGGTATCTTTCATTGGAGAGATGGTATATTTCA
Source organism: Ampullaceana balthica (assembly GCA_944989445.1). Classification (NCBI taxonomy): domain Eukaryota; kingdom Metazoa; phylum Mollusca; class Gastropoda; family Lymnaeidae; genus Ampullaceana; species Ampullaceana balthica. The sequence goes on along the minus strand of CALYLW010002840.1, from coordinate 40,209 downwards.
TTATAGAGATGGTATTTTTCATTAGAGAGATGGTATTTTTCATTAGAGAGGTGGTATTTGAGAGACGATAAATTATTTTGAGAAATGATATATTTAATTTTAAAGATGGTATATTTCATTTGAGAGATGCTATATTTCATTTGAGATATGTTATATTTCATTTGAGAGATGGTATATTTCATTTGAAAGATGGTATATTGTCACTTGAGAGATGATATACTTCTCTAATATGCTGACAGATGTCTCCATCTTTTATAAATCGATAAAATTATGTTCTAATTTGTACATTTTCTCAGCATGTGTTCATTCCAGAGATGTTATATTGCATTTGAGAGATGGTATATTTCATTAGAGATGTTGTATATTTCATTAGAGAGATTGTATTTTTCATTAGAGAGGTGGTATATTTCATTTGAGAGATGGTATATTTCATTTGAGAGATGGTATATTTCATAAGAGAGGTGGTATTTCATTAGAGAGGTGGTATATTTCATTAGAGAGATGGTATATTTCATTAGAGAGGTGGTATATTTCATTTGAGAGATGGTATATTTCATTAGAGAGATGGTATATCTCATTAGAGAGGTGGTATATTTCATTAGAGTGATGGTATATTTCATTAGAGAGGTGTTATTTTTCGTTAGAGAGGTGGTATATTTAATTAGAGAGGTGGTATATTTCATTTGAGAGATGGTATATTTCATTAGAGAGATGGTATATTTCATTAGAGAGGTGGTATATTTCATTTGAGAGATGGTATATTTCATTAGAGAGATTGTATATCTCATTAGAGAGGTGGTATATTTCATTAGAGAGATTGTATATTTCATTAGAGTGATGGTATATTTCATTAGAGAGGTGGTATTTTTCGTTAGATAGGTGGTATATTTAATTAGAGAGGTGGTATATTTCATTTGAGAGATGGTATATTTCATTAGAGAGATGGTATATTTCATTAGAGAGATGGTATATTTCATTAGAGAGGTGGTATATTTCATTTAAGAGATGGTATATTTCATTAAAGAGGTGGTATATTTCATTATAGAGATGGTATATTTCATTAGAGAGGTGGTATATTTCATTTGAGAGATGGTATATTTCATTAAAGAGATGGTATATCTCATTAGAGAGGTGGGTGGTATATTTCATTAGAGTGATGGTATATTTCATTAGAGAGGTGTTATTTTTCGTTAGAGAGGTGGTACATTTAATTAGAGAGATGGTATATTTCATTTGAGAGATGGTATATTTCATTAGAGAGATGGTATATTTCATTAGAGAGGTGGTATATTTCATTTGAGAGATGGTATATTTCATTAGAGAGATGGTATATCTCATTAGAGAGGTGGTATATTTCATTAGAGAGATTGTATATTTCATTAGAGTGATGGTATATTTCATTAGAGAGGTGGTATTTTTCGTTAGAGAGGTGGTATATTTAATTAGAGAGGTGGTATATTTCATTTGAGAGATGGTATATTTCATTAGAGAGATGGTATATTTCATTAGAGAGATGGTATATTTCATTAGAGAGGTGGTATATTTCATTAGAGAGATGGTATATCTCATTAGAGAGGTGGTATATTTCAATAGAGAGTAGGTATATTTCATTAGAGAGATGGTATTTTTCATTTGAGAGATGGTATATATCATTAGAGAGGTGGTATATTTCACTAGAGAGATGGTATATTTCATTAGAGAGATGGTATATTTCATTAGAGAGATGGTATATTTCATTAGAGAGATGGTATCTTTCATTGGAGAGATGGTATATTTCATTATAGAGATGGTATTTTTCATTAGAGAGATGGTATTTTTCATTAGAGAGGTGGTATTTGAGAGACGATAAATTATTTTGAGAAATGATATATTTAATTTTAAAGATGGTATATTTCATTTGAGAGATGCTATATTTCATTTGAGATATGTTATATTTCATTTGAAAGATGGTATATTTCACTTGAGAGATGATATACTTCTCTAATATGCTGACAGATGTCTCCATCTTTTATAAATCGATAAAATTATGTTCTAATTTGTACATTTTCTCAGCATGTGTTCATTCCAGAGATGTTATATTGCATTTGAGAGATGGTATATTTCATTAGAAAGGTTGTATATTTCATTAGAGAGATGGTATTTTTCATTAGAGAGGTGGTATATTTCATTTGAGAGATGGTATATTTCATTTGAGAGATGGTATATTTCATAAGAGAGGTGGTATTTCATTAGAGAGGTGGTATATTTCATTAGAGAGATGGTATATTTCATTAGAGAGGTGGTATATTTCATTAGAGAGGTGGTATATTTCATTTGAGAGATGGTATATTTCATTAGAGAGATGGTATATCTCATTAGAGAGGTGGTATATTTCATTAGAGTGATGGTATATTTCATTAGAGAGGTGTTATTTTTCGTTAGAGAGGTGGTATATTTAATTAGAGAGGTGGTATATTTCATTAGAGAGATGGTATTTTTCATTAGAGAGGTGGTATATTTCATTTGAGAGATGGTATATTTCATTTGAGAGATGGTATATTTCATAAGAGAGGTGGTATTTCATTAGAGAGGTGGTATATTTCATTAGAGAGATGGTATATTTCATTAGAGAGGTGGTATATTTCATTAGAGAGGTGGTATATTTCATTTGAGAGATGGTATATTTCATTAGAGAGATGGTATATCTCATTAGAGAGGTGGTATATTTCATTAGAGAGATTGTATATTTCATTAGAGTGATGGTATATTTCATTAGAGAGGTGGTATTTTTCGTTAGAGAGGTGGTATATTTCATTTGAGAGATGGTATATTTCATTAGAGAGATGGTATATTTCATTAGAGAGATGGTATATTTCATTAGAGAGGTGGTATATTTCATTTGAGAGATGGTATATTTCATTAGAGAGATGGTATATTTCATTAGAGAGATGGTATATTTCATTAGAGAGATGGTATATTTCATTAGAGAGATGGTATATTTCATTAGAGAGGTGGTATATTTCATTTGAGAGATGGTATATTTCATTAGAGAGATGGTATATTTCATTAGAGAGGTGTTATTTTTCGTTAGAGAGGTGGTATATTTAATTAGAGAGGTGGTATATTTCATTTGAGAGATGGTATATTTCATTAGAGAGATGGTATATTTCATTAGAGAGGTGGTATATTTCATTTGAGAGATGGTATATTTCATTAGAGAGATGGTATATCTCATTAGAGAGGTGGTATATTTCATTAGAGAGATTGTATATTTCATTAGAGTGATGGTATATTTCATTAGAGAGGTGGTATTTTTCGTTAGAGAGGTGGTATATTTAATTAGAGAGGTGGTATATTTCATTTGAGAGATGGTATATTTCATTAGAGAGATGGTATATTTCATTAGAGAGATGGTATATTTCATTAGAGAGGTGGTATATTACATTTGAGAGATGGTATATTTAATTAGAGAGATGGTATATTTCATTAGAGAGGTGCTATATTTCTTTAGAGAGGTGGTATATTTCATTAGAGAGATGGTATATCTCATTAGAGAGGTGGTATATTTCAATAGAGAGGTGGTATATTTCATTAGAGAGATGGTATTTTTCATTTGAGAGATGGTATATATCATTACAGAGGTGGTATATTTCACTAGAGAGATGGTATATTTCATTAGAGAGATGGTATATTTCATTAGAGAGATGGTATATTTCATTAGAGAGATGGTATCTTTCATTGGAGAGATGGTATATTTCATTATAGAGAAGGTATTTTTCATTAGAGAGATGGTATTTTTCATTAGAGAGGTGGTATTTGAGAGACGATAAATTATTTTGAGAAATGATATATTTAATTTTAAAGATGGTATATTTCATTTGAGAGATGCTATATTTCATTTGAGATATGTTATATTTCATTTGAAAGATGATATATTTCACTTGAGAGATGATATACTTCTCTAATATGCTGACAGATGTCTCCATCTTTTAAAATCGATAAAATTATGTTCTAATTTGTACATTTTCTCAGCATGTGTTCATTCCAGAGATGTTATATTGCATTTGAGAGATGGTATATTTCATTAGAAAGGTTGTATATTTCATTAGAGAGATGGTATTTTTCATTAGAGAGGTGGTATATTTCATTTGAGAGATGGTATATTTCATTTGAGAGATGGTATATTTCATAAGAGAGGTGGTATTTCATTAGAGAGGTGGTATATTTCATTAGATGGTATATTTCATTAGAGAGGTGGTATATTTCATTAGAGAGGTGGTATATTTCATTTGAGAGATGGTATATTTCATTAGAGAGATGGTATATCTCATTAGAGAGGTGGTATATTTCATTAGAGTGATGGTATATTTCATTAGAGAGGTGTTATTTTTCGTTAGAGAGGTGGTATATTTTTTTAGAGAGGTGGTATATTTCATTTGAGAGATGGTATATTTCATTAGAGAGATGGTATATTTCATTAGAGAGATGGTATATTTCATTAGAGAGATGGTATATTTCATTAGAGAGATGGTATATTTCATTAGAGAGATGGTATATTTCATTAGAGAGATGGTATATTTCATTAGAGAGTGTATTTTTCTTAGAGAGGTGGTATATTTCATTAGAGAGGTGGTATATTTCATTTGAGAGATGGTATATTTCATTAGAGAGATGGTATATTTCATTAGAGAGGTGGTATATTTCATTTAGAGAGATGGTATATTTCATTAGAGAGATGGTATATTTCATTAGAGAGGTGGTATATTTCATTAGAGAGATGGTATATTTCATTAGAGAGATGGTATATTTCATTAGAGAGGTGGTATATTTCATTTAGAGAGGTGGTATATTTCATTAGAGAGGTGGTATATTTCATTTGAGAGATGGTATATTTCATTAGAGAGATGGTATATTTCATTAGAGAGGTGGTATATTTCATTAGAGAGGTGGTATATTTCATTAGAGAGATGGTATATCTCATTAGAGAGGTGGTATATTTCAATAGAGAGGTGGTATATTTCATTAGAGAGATGGTATTTTCATTTGAGAGATGGTATATATCATTAGAGAGGTGGTATATTTCACTAGAGAGATGGTATATTTCATTAGAGAGATGGTATATTTCATTAGAGAGATGGTATATTTCATTAGAGAGATGGTATCTTTCATTGAGAGATGGTATATTTCATTATAGAGAGGTATTTTTCATTAGAGAGATGGTATTTTTCATTAGAGAGGTGGTATTTGAGAGACGATAAATTATTTTGAGAAATGATATATTTAATTTTAAAGATGGTATATTTCATTTGAGAGATGCTATATTTCATTTGAGATATGTTATATTTCATTTGAAAGATGGTATATTGTCACTTGAGAGATGATATACTTCTCTAATATGCTGACAGATGTCTCCATCTTTTATAAATCGATAAAATTATGTTCTAATTTGTACATTTTCTCAGCATGTGTTCATTCCAGAGATGTTATATTGCATTTGAGAGATGGTATATTTCATTAGAGAGGTTGTATATTTCATTAGAGAGATGGTATTTTTCATTAGAGAGGTGGTATATTTCATTTGAGAGATGGTATATTTCATTTGAGAGATGGTATATTTCATGAGAGATGGTATTTCATAGAGAGGTGGTATATTTCATTAGAGAGGTGGTATATTTCATTAGAGAGTGGTATATTTCATTAGAGAGGTGGTATATTTCATTAGAGATGGTATTTCAAGAGGTGGTATATTTCATTTGAGAGATGGTATATTTCATTAGAGAGATGGTATATTTCATTAGAGAGGTGGTATATTTCATTAGAGTGATGGTATATTTCATTAGAGAGGTGTTATTTTTCGTTAGAGAGGTGGTATATTTCATTAGAGAGGTGGTATATTTCATTTGAGAGATGGTATATTTCATTAGAGAGATGGTATATTTCATTAGAGAGATGGTATATTTCATTAGAGAGGTGGTATATTTCATTTGAGAGATGGTATATTTCATTAGAGAGATGGTATATCTCATTAGAGAGGTGGTATATTTCATTAGAGAGATGTATATTTCATTAGAGTGATGGTATATTTCATTAGAGAGGTGGTATTTTTCGTTAGAGAGGTGGTATATTTAATTAGAGAGGTGGTATATTTCATTTGAGAGATGGTATATTTCATTAGAGAGATGGTATATTTCATTAGAGAGATGGTATATTTCATTAGAGAGGTGGTATATTTCATTTGAGAGATGGTATATTTCATTAGAGAGATGGTGTATTTCATTGAGAGATGTATATTTCATTACAGAGATGGTATTTTTCATTAGAGAGGTGGTATATTTCATTAGAGAGGTGGTATATTTCATTAGAGAGATGGTATATTTCATTAGAGAGGTGGTATATTTCATTAGAGAGGTGGTATATTTCATTAGAGAGATGGTATATTTCATTAGAGAGGATGGTATATTTCATTAGAGAGATGGTATATTCATTAGAGAGATGGTATATTTCATTTGAGAGATGGTATATTTCATTAGAGAGATGGTATATTTCATTAGAGAGATGGTATTTTTCATTAGAGAGGTGGTATTTGAGAGACGATAAATTATTTTGAGAAATGATATATTTAATTTTAAAGATGGTATATTTCATTTGAGAGATGCTATATTTCATTTGAGATATGTTATATTTCATTTGAAAGATGATATATTTCACTTGAGAGATGATATACTTCTCTAATATGCTGACAGATGTCTCCATCTTTTATAAATCGATAAAATTATGTTCTAATTTGTACATTTTCTCAGCATGTGTTCATTCCAGAGATGTTATATTGCATTTGAGAGATGGTATATTTCATTAGAAAGGTTGTATATTTCATTAGAGAGATGGTATTTTTCATTAGAGAGGTGGTATATTTCATTTGAGAGATGGTATATTTCATTTGAGAGATGGTATATTTCATAAGAGAGGTGGTATTTCATTAGAGAGGTGGTATATTTCATTAGATGGTATATTTCATTAGAGAGGTGGTATATTTCATTAGAGAGGTGGTATATTTCATTTGAGAGATGGTATATTTCATTAGAGAGATGGTATATCTCATTAGAGAGGTGGTATATTTCATTAGAGTGATGGTATATTTCATTAGAGAGGTGTTATTTTTCGTAAGAGAGGTGGTATATTTAATTAGAGAGGTGGTATATTTCATTTGAGAGATGGTATATTTCATTAGAGAGATGGTATATTTCATTAGAGAGGTGGTATATTTCATTTGAGAGATGGTATATTTCATTAGAGAGATGGTATATCTCATTAGAGAGGTGGTATATTTCATTAGAGAGATTGTATATTTCATTAGAGTGATGGTATATTTCATTAGAGAGGTGGTATTTTTCGTTAGAGAGGTGGTATATTTAATTAGAGAGGTGGTATATTTCATTTGAGAGATGGTATATTTCATTAGAGAGATGGTATATTTCATTAGAGAGATGGTATATTTCATTAGAGAGGTGGTATATTTCATTTGAGAGATGGTATATTTCATTAGAGAGATGGTGTATTTCATTTGAGAGATGGTATATTTCATTACAGAGATGGTATTTTTCATTAGAGAGGTGGTATATTTCATTAGAGAGGTGGTATATTTCATTTGAGAGATGGTATATTTCATTAGAGAGGTGGTATATTTCATTAGAGAGGTGGTATATTTCATTAGAGAGATGGTATATTTCATTAGAGAGGTGGTATTTTTCGTTAGAGAGGTGGTATATTCATTAGAGAGGTGGTATATTTCATTTGAGAGATGGTATATTTCATTAGAGAGATGGTATATTTCATTAGAGAGGGTATTTTTTCATTAGAGAGGTGTTATATTTCATTAGAGAGATGGTATTTTTCATTAGAGAGATGGTATATTTCCTTAGAGAGATGGTATATTACATAAAAGAGATGGTATTTTTCATTAGAGAGATGGTATATTTCATTAGAGAGATGGTATATTTCATTACAGAGATGGTATTTTTCATTAGAGAGGTGGTATTTTTCGTTAGAAAGGTGGTATATTTCATTAGAGAGGTGGTTTATTTCATTTGAGAGATGGTATATTTCATTTGAGAGGGTATATTTCCTTAGAGAGATGGTATATTACATTAAAGAGATGGTATTTTTCATTAGAGAGATGGTATATTTCATTTGAGACATGGTATATTTCATTACAGAGGTGGTATTTTTCATTAGAGAGGTGGTATTTTTCGTTAGAGAGGTGGTATATTTCATTAGAGAGGTGGTATATTTCAATTGAGAGATGGTATATTTCATCAGAGAGATGGTATATTTCATTAGAGTTAGAGAGATGGTATTTTTTCATTAGAGAGTTGGTATATTTCATTAGAGAGATGGTATATTTCCTTAGAGAGGGTATATTACATTACATTAAAGAGATGGTAGTTTTCATTAGAGAGATGGTATATTTCATTTGAGAGATGGTATATTTCATTAAAGAGATGATATTTTTCATTAGAGACGTGATATTTTTCATTAGAGAGGTGGTATTTTTCATTAGAGAGGTGGTATATTTCATTTGAGAGATGATACATTTCATTTGAGAGACGGTAAATTATTGTGAGAAATTGTATATTTAATTTTAAAGAATGTATATTTCATTTGACAGATGTTTTATTTCCTTTGAGACATGATATATTTCATTTCAGACATGATATATTTCATTTGAGAGATTTTATATTTCATTTGCGATATGATATATTTCAATTGAGAGATGGTATACTTCTTTAATATGCTGAGGAATGTCACCATCTTTTAAAACTTGATCAAATAGTGTTCAAATGTGTACATTTTCTCAGCATGTGCCCCACCGCATCACTCCATCTACTGCAACAGGTCGTGTGTTAGCTCGTCAACTGAGTACTATTGCTACCTCGACGGCGACTGTGATGGTAAGTACTTGCTCTACACCAGTGGTTCCCAAACTTTTTTGACCCACGGACCCCTTTTATATTCAAAACTTCCCCACGGACCCCCAAGTGAAACAAACTTTATAAATTCATAGTACAAAAATTACAAAAGCAACATTTTGATGAAAAGTACGGTATTTATTGAAATTATCACTTTTGTTTAAGATTAAATTGAAAACAATTAATAACTTGGATTAACGTGATGAGATTTTATGAGTGTACGAGCAACAAAGCCCGTCCAAGGACGTTCCGTCACCGTTCGGTGGCATGTTGTAACTCCCCTCCAATAGCCGTCTCGACCGGCATAGATGTGCATCACGTCAAAAATACTATTCATTATAGTTAAAATAAATAACTCGTAAAAACAGAGATTTTGACTATAAATCCCAACGCGCATAACTCAAAATAAAGTCTTGGAAGAAATACTGCACCAAAAATAACTCGTTTTGAACGTCCGCATAACGTGTTCAATATGATTGGCTGTAGGAGTCATATGTGTTTGAGAGACCAATCGCTATCGATGACCGCACGGAACATAGCCTTTTAATATATAGGATTTATGACCGACTCAATGTTTGTGTGTAGGAACCGCAAATCCTCACGAGCACCAATTTCTAGTCGTTTATTTTGTTTATTTTTGTTGTTCTTGTTTTTTATGATGAGGTTCATAACGCCCACTGAATATTTGTTCTACCAAATAGGAAGACAGGAAAACAGTCAAAAATTCTGCACAATAACCTATAATGCATGATATAAAATTGGGATCTGACTTTGTAACCATAATTTGTGCTATCCTAGTCCAAACATTGGTTTTAGTTCCTCATTTGTCGATATTTCAATAAGGTGCTCCTGTATTAGTATGTATTCATCTGTGTTTTGGACCTGAGATTGTCCATGCGCTAAAGAGTTCAACTGCCATTCGGAAATATCCAATAGTGACGAATGCCTACAAATCTTTGGTTCAGGTCTGAGGTCTGCATGAAGAGCCGTTAAGTTTTGAGAGTAAGCAAGCAAATCTTTATCTCTATTTTGCAATTTCAAAAGATTTGAAAACTGAGAACATTCTCCTGTTCCTAAGTTTTGTTTGCACAGAAAAAGGTTTGCAACAAACTCAGACATAACGCTTTTAGTTTTGATTAAATTTAATCGGTTACCTTGTAGTAGTTGTAGTTTCAAATTAGTTTCGTTAAAGTTGGGTAAATAATTCATTCATAAAGGATATGTCATTTTTTAGAGTTAATTGTGTTGCTGATCATTGTCTTTGTTTTCCAGGAATTTGGACACTGAATCAAAGAGAGCATTAAATCGATTTAAATATGTACGTGATGATAACCAGCGTACTTCTGTGTGAATAAATAATCAATTATAGGCTTCTTCAATTTCCAAACCATAGTGAGCAAATAATCTCTCATCAAAGCATTCCTTTTGGTTTTATTCACTTCTCTAATGACATAATGTAGTGATCCATGCAAACTTTCACTAAGATTTTTTTGAATATTTGAGTTGATGAATGAATCAATTTACTGAAAATACATTTGGTATAGCTTGTATGCCAGAAAGTCAAGAGTATTGCTTTAACTTCAAACATTTAAAAAAAAATTCAGTTAATAACATTTCACCTTTCTTATCTGTTTCCAAACATTTAGCCATACTTCAAATGTTCATTAACACCATATTGACGGAATTGTTTCTTCGGCTCACTCAGTGCTGGATTTACCTATTAGCTAAACAAGCTATAACTTAGGGCCCCTGCCTTCTTGGGGGCCCTGAAATTTTGTTTTCATATGTGTGACTGATATAGAATATCTAGATTTCAAAAAGGCCTTAAATAGATTAGGGCCCCATGAAGTCTAAATCCAGCCTTGGGCTCACTCATTCTGTTATCTGTTGTAACAGACCACTGTTAAGAATTATTAACGTTTCAATGGAATGCTACAGTAAAGCCCTATTGAAAACATTATGCGTTGATAGGATACAATTTAGATAAATATAACTTCCCGACACATCGAAAAATACACAACCTCGCAACCCTCGTAGATTCAAGTTAAAAACTTGTATTTTTCTACTTATAGTTATAGGAATTTGGCATTTCTTCTGCATCAAGATTGGCCTTTCAACAAACCAAGTATTTTGATTGGTTATAGATGTGGAATTACAGTAGTTATACTAATTTTTCTACGTAAAATAACATTGTATCCATGAAGGATAGTATCTAAGATCGTATTTAATTAGTAGAACAGGCATTCACATACTATTTTATTTATTATTAATTTTAATTTCAATAATAATAAAAATGTATCAGTTTTATTATTTTATATTAAACCTTGCGCGGACCCCCTGACGTTGTTCAGGGACCCCCAAATCAATTTTAATTTTCCACGGACCCCCTGAAGGGTTCCGCGGACCCCTGGGGGTCCGTACGGACCACTTTGGGAACCACTGCTCTACACGATGGCTACTGCAATGGTTAGTACATGCGCTACCACGAAGGCTACTGCAATGGTTGGTACTTGTGCTACCACGAAGGCGACTGTAATGGTAAGTACTTGGGCTACCTAGATGTATGTAATGGTAAGTACTTGCGTTACCACGACAGAGACTGTAATTGTAAGAACTTGTGCTACCACGATGGGGACTGGATTGGAATACGCATCAGTCTTTTAGATGACGCCATAGTTCACTATAGATCAAACATAAGTTTCCAAATAAGTCCAAGATATTCTAAGGCAGAGATTGCGAACGTATGGCACATGTTCATATTCGGCTCGCAGAGCCTCATCAGTATGTTCTTGAAAGTTTCACTTACTTTTTGTCGAACTTGTTGAAGCTGAACGGAAGGTGTTTATTGAACGGATATTGTATAATTATCTTTCTACAACAAACATCTAACAACGGCCAGACTTCAAATTTAACTGTGTCTGGCAAAACATGGTAAACCGCAATCTGATGGGGATTTTATCACAGACGTCATGTTGTCTGGGAGTTGAAGTAATTTCTTAATTCATGACTTTTCAAATAAGGGCACAATAAAACGACGCATCAATAAGCGGATATACTGTTATAGATCGATTCCTGCTGATAGCAAGTGATACTAGCCAGCAGCTCACCGCTGAATTATAAAGTACAGATATAAATACTCATGCAAGGCTAGCAACAATTTATATTTATGTTGGTGATACGATAAGAGAAATTGGCATCAGTGCCCGAAAGTACAATGAATAGATAATTACAATGTTGTGATGGAAGTTGTTTTTTCAAAAAGAAAAATTGAAAAGAAAAAATAAGTAGTTTCATTTAATAATGATGGCGCGCCTGGTATGTTAGGAACAGCATCTGGTTTGATACAGTTCTATGTTAAAGTTAAAGAAGCAAAACATCCACTTATTCAGTTTAGTTGTGTCAATCAATAAGAAGCTCTTTGTGCCAGGGACAGCAGCATAATATTAGACGATGATCTCAAAGATGTTCTCAAATTTGCGAATTACGTTATGGATAGAACTCTTAATTTTCGAGTGTTTCCAGCATTTCTTGATAAGGTTCAATCACAGTTTAACTATAACACAATGCTTATATACAATAATGTCCGATTGATTTTAGCGAGATTTGTAAGCTGCTTGGATGAAATAAGGCTATTTTTGAATGATAAGGGGCAAAATTACCCACAGCTCACTGATATTGTCTTGCTTAACAAAGTATTTTTTTTTAAGGCAGATTTTACATAACACGTCATTGTACTGAACAAGCAACTGCAAGGCTTTGGGAAAACGGCAGAAATGATGTTTTGCGACGTAAAAACCTTTGAAAGAAAACTGCATGCTTTGGAAAGAGATTTGTCAAGTGGGCAGCTAAAATATTTCATTAATCTAAAGTTGCTAGAACATTCTCCACAATTTGCACACAAACGTCCAAATCATGAAGAAATCTACAAGGAATTTCTAATCATCGTAGAAGCTGCAAAGTAGAATTTTATAACAGATTTCTACAGATGGAAACAACCATGTGTTTTCTTATTACTCCAGATAAATCTAAAGTTTGAAGAAATTCATCTTTCTTGCTTACAATGGTTAGATCTAAAAAATCTGGAAATGTGGCTTTTGGAATTTTAAAAAAGCTCTAAGTGTAAAAGACAATTCTCTGATCTGCGTGCAACACTTAAGAATTTAGAAGATTGAGTTTAACAAGATCACACAAGACAGCACAAGTGATAATTATGAAATCCTTAAACCCTGGAGGTCTCTGCCATATAACTTTAAATCAATGGAAATACTCGGGGGCGGGGGGAGGGGTGCTATTCTTACTTTGTTTGGATCATCTTATGCGTGTGAACAGCTCTTTTCAATTTGGGGTCATAGCGCATATGATACAAGAAACAGACTAACAGATGTTTTTCTTTTCAAGTCTTAATACAAGTGTGTGTTGTTTTGCTAAGCCAAACTCCCATGTTTCGGGTATAATTGGAGTGCAGGCACTTTGCTATACAAAAGTGGGTTTTGGTAGAATTTCGGACACGCGGCCCCAAAAAAGTTATGCCACCAATGTTGTAGTATTTTCTTGTTTCTGCTTTAGGAGAAAACGTGAAATGAGTCGAGAGAATGCCATTTACTTAGTTCTTGTTTGTTGAAGATCTGTTCTTATTTTCATGCTGACAGTTGACTAACATTTCAACTTGTCACTTCTAGTTGTTGGATCTTTATGAAGAGGTTTCCACTTTGTTTGAAAATAGAACCAGATGTTTGTTTATTGTTGTTTTTGCTTATTGTATTATCTTGTCATTGATGTTTCTAACAGCAGTTTGAAAATAGAACCCGATGTTTTTTTCTTGTTATTTTTTGAGTATTGTATTATCTTGTCAATGATGTTTCTAACAGCAGTTTGAAAATAGAATCAGATGTTTGTTTCTTGTTGTTTTTTTATTATTGTACTATCTTGTCAATGATGTTTCTAACAGCATTGGACCAAACAACGACAACATCATCAACAACCACACGAGAAGCAACAACGACATTGTCCACCACAAAGACATTGTCCACCAAAGTGACAGGGCGGACAGTCAAGCCGACACGACCATTGCCTCGTAAGTACTTGCCTGCTTATACCTCAAATATGACCTACATAATCTCACTGATACCAAAGACCTACATCATCTCTTTGGTACCAATGACCTACATCATCTCCCTGGTACCAATGACCTACATCATCTCACTGGTACCATTGAACTACATCATCTCCCATGGTACCAATGACCTACATCATCTCACTGGTACCAATGACCTACATAATCTCACTGATACCAAAGACCTACATCATCTCTTTGGTACCAATGACCTACATCATCTCCCTGGTACCCAATGACCTACATGATCTCACTGGTACCAATGACCTACATCATCGCCCTGGTACCAATGACCTACATCATCTCCCTGGTACCAATGACCTACATCATCTCCCTGGTACCAATGACCTACATCATCGCCCTGGTACCAATGACCTACATCATCTCACTGGTACCAATGACCTACATCATCTCACTGGTACCAATGACCTACATAATCTCACTGATACCAAAGACCTACATCATCTCCCTGGTACCAATGACCTACATCATCTCCCTGGTACCAATGACCTACATCATCTCACTGGTACCAATGACCAACATCATCTCCCTGGTACCAATGACCTACATAATCTCACTGATACCAAAGACCTACATCATCTCTTTGGTACCAATGACCTACATCATCTCCCTGGTACCAATGACCTACATCATCTCACTGGTACCAATGACCTACATCATCTCACTGGTACCAATGACCTACATCATCTCTTTGGTACCAATGACCTACATCATATCCCTGGTACCAATGACCTACATCATCTCACTGGTACCATTGACCTACATCATCTCCCTGGTACCAATGACCTACATCATCTCACTGGTACCAACGACATACATCATCTCCCTGGTACCAATGACCAACATCATCTCCCTGGTACCAATGACCTACATAATCTCACTGATACCAAAGACCTACATCATCTCACTGGTACCAATGACCTACATCATCTCACTGGTACCAATGACCTACATCATCTCCCTGGTACCAATGACCTACATCAACTCCCTGGTACCAATGACCTACATCATCTCACTGGTACCAATGACCTACATCATCTCACTGGTACCAATGACCTACATCATCTCCCATGGTACCAATGACCTACATCATCTCACTGGTACCAATGACCTACATCATCTCACTGGTGCCAATGACCTACATAATCTCACTGGTGCCAATGACCTACATAATCTCACTGATACCAAAGACCTACATCATCTCTTTGGTACCAATGACCTACATCATCTCCCTGGTACCAATGACCTACATCATCTCCCTGGTACCAATGACCTACATCATCTCACTGGTACCAATGACCTACATCATCTCACTGGTACCAATGACCTACATCATCTCTTTGGTACCAATGACCTACATCATCTCCCTGGTACCAATGACCTACATCATCTCTTTGGTACCAATGACCTACATCATCTCCCTGGTACCAATGATCTACATCATCTCACTGGTACCAATGACCTACATCATCTCACTGGTGCCAATGACCTACATCATCTCCCTGGTACCAATGACCTACATCATCTCCCTGGTACCAAAGACCTACATCATCTCACTGTTACCAATGACCTACATCCTCTCACTGTTACCAAAGACCTACATCATCTCCCTGGTACCAATGACCTACATCATCTCACTGTTACCAATGACCTACATCAACTCCCTGGTACCAATGACCCACATCAACTCCCTGGTACCAATGACCTACATCAACTCCCTGGTACCAATGACCTACATCATCTCCCTGGTACCAAAGACCTACATCATCTCCCTGGTACCAAAGACCTACATCATCTCCCTGGTAGCAAAGACCTACATCATCTCCCTGGTACCAAAGACCTACATCATCTCACTGTTACCAATGACCTACATCCTCTCACTGTTACCAAAGACCTACATCAACTCCCTGGTACCAATGACCTACATCATCTCCCTTGTACCAATGACCTACCTCATCTCACTGGTACCAAAGACCTACATAATCTCCCTGTTATCAATGACCTGCATCAACTCCCTGTTACCAATGACCTACATCATCTCACTGGTACCAATGACCTATATTATCTCCCTAGTACCAATGACCTACATCATCTCCCTTGGTACCAATGACCCACATCATCTCCCTTGTACAATTGACATACAGCATATGTGGTAGAGTAACGTCTTTAGTTGAAGTTTACTATAGAGTAACTCATGTACATATGTGACAAAGTCCCTGTAGATATGTGACAAAAACCATATGACATGTAAATAATATTGTATTATAGGTTACTATATAGCAAACTTTGTATAGAGAGATAAATCTCTTTCAACACAAGGATATGAGACATAATCGCCTAGATAAATCCGGTTTCTGATGTCCAATATAGAGAATACAGCTTACAAGAATCTAATGATCTTCAGTCCCCACAACCCATGCAATTATCTACGTGCATGGCTTGAACAATCATATTTGGACAACTGCTCAAATAGTCGTCACCTGTTGTAATTGTTGCCACTTTTGTGAACTTTTGTTTAATTTAGCCAAACAATGTCCACGTGGGATCTTTGCGATTTACCACGTTTACATGCTTTTATTTAAGTCACACTGTTATATCCGTCAAATCTTGTAACGTAAAATTAAACCACTTCTAATGGTCCTATTGATCTCAATATTTTACCACCGATAGATCTTGTATGACAATGCATTGTATCAAAATTTCAGATGAATCGATGTACCGTAATTAAATTAATGCATTATAGTTTATATCTATATAGCATCTGTATCCGTCTGCTATTGTTTACATCCACGTGCTGGTCACCGGAGTTCACCCCATCCAACGATGACCACATTCCCCGTGTTTAACAGTTCAGTAATACGAAACTAAATCTAAATTGACATGATAATACAAGAGGAGAAACAGGAGTTTTGATTATTCAAATATTCCCTTTATCAATTATGCCCCTTCTCACACCAACATTTGCAAAAAAAAGACTTTAAAACACCTTTTTTACCACGTTTTTATTAACTAGCTTTCGTGTCTGTCCGCAAGTGTCTGTCCGCAATTATTCAAATTTGCCAACGTAAAATTAAACCACTTCTGATGGTTCTAGAGAGCTCAAAATTTTACCACAGATAGATCTTAAATAACAATGCATAGTATCAAACTTTCAGATCGATCAAATGTACCGCAATTAAATTATTGCATTTTAGTTTATCTCTATATAAGTATCTGTATCCGTCTGCTGTAGTTCAATTTCACGTGCCCCGTTCACCTCGTGACCTCATCGCCATGGTATTAAAACTTTGGGCGGGCGCTGATGAGGTATTTGGTAAAATAAATAGAGGTAAAAAAAAAGATTTTTTAAAAACCACGTTTTTATTAGTGGAGTAAAAAGGAGAAAATAAATAAAGATTAAAAAGGATTTTTTTAAAAACACGTTTTTATAAGTGGACTAAAAAGAAGAAAATAATGTTTATAAGTTCAAGTACTTTGATTATTAAAATAATTTAAAACGTATAAGTTCAAGTACTTTGATTTAATATGACTATAAACGTGGGGCGGGCGCTTATGAGGTTTTACATGCAGTTCACTCATTCTCTCTTATCTTATCTTATCTGTTTCAGACGCTCCTTCTATACACATTTATAGATCTCTCTTTTGTCTTCTAAATTATAAATTTATAATTTTTATACCAAACACCCGCCCAACGTTTTTAGTCATATTAAATCAAAGTACTTGATCTTATGAGTTATAATTATTTCTTTCTC
The DNA here is from genome assembly GCA_944989445.1 of Ampullaceana balthica. Taxonomy (NCBI): domain Eukaryota; kingdom Metazoa; phylum Mollusca; class Gastropoda; family Lymnaeidae; genus Ampullaceana; species Ampullaceana balthica. The sequence continues at coordinate 22,378 of CALYLW010002840.1, read as the reverse complement.
TTTGGTCCACTTATAAAAATGTAGTTTAAAAAAATATTATTTTTTTTACTTCTATTTATTGTTTTATTCAGCCATCCAATGTCAACATGAGTTCTTTGGCCCATGGTGTCAGTTCGTGTGTCACTGCACAGACCAGCAGTGTCACAGAGATGGTAGTTGTAGGACTGGCTACTCCTGTCTGGACGGATGGTTCGCGTTGTCATGTCAGTACAGTAAGTAAACAGACCATCAGTGTCACAGAGATGGTAGTTGTAGGACTGTCTACTCCTGTCTAGACGGATGGTTCGCGTTGTCATGTCAGTACAGTAAGTAAACAGACCAACAGTGTGTCAGAGATTTCATATGTCAGTACAGTAAGTAAACAGACCAACAGTGTCACAGAGATGTCATCTGTCAGTACAGTAAGTAAACAGACCAACAGTGTCACAGAGATGTCATCTGTCAGTACAGTAAGTAATCAAACCAACAGTGTCACAGATGTCATCTGTCATTACAGTAAGTAAACAAACCAACAGTATCACAGACATGTCATCTGTCAGTACAGTAAGTAAACAGACCAACAGTGTCACAGAGATTTCATCTGTCAGTACAGTAAGTAAACAAACCAACAGTGTCACAGAGATGTCATCTGTCAGTACAGTGATTACACAGATATTTGTATAGAGGTGTCATTTGTCAATACAGAAAGTACAAAGGCAATGTTATAGAGATGTAATCTGTCTGAACAGTGAGTACATTGTTGGGGACCTTTCTATTGATTCCAGGTAGAATGTGATACTTTTATCGTTAGGACAGAAACTAACACCAAACAGTTGATTCCAGGTAGAATGTGATACTTTTATCGTTAGGACAGAAACTAACACCAAACAGTTGATTCCAGGTAGAATGTGATACTTTTATCGTTAGGACAGAAACTAACACCAAACAGTTGATTCCAGGTAGAATGTGATACTTTTATCGTTAGGGCAGAAACTAACCCCAAAAAGTTAATTTCCCTACTTAAAATTGTAGATTCTTTTGTACTCTACACGCAGATATCAATAGTTTAAAGGTTCCATCACAAGTAATGTACAAGACAAGAAATGTCTAATTTAAGACCAAGAACCAAACAATGTTAAAAACTGTGCAATCTTGTGTTTAGAAAACATATCAAAATTAATCAAAATCGAACACACATTCGGACATGCTACGAAAGTCTAACATAACAGTTGTTGATGCTTGTTTGACCAGATGACCTGGCCATCGAAGGCCTCGCCAGCAACCCGCTTCTGAACGACAACAACGATAGCACGTGCTACGATCCACCATACAACGTCATCAGCATCAACCTAACGGAACCATTCGTCTACACATGGCTGAGAGTCGTGGTCAGTAGTGAGGGTAAGTGGGTCAACTGTCTACACCTGGGTGAGAGTCGTGGTCAGTAGTGAGGGTAAGTGGGTAATAAAACAAACCCGTAAATACAAAGCTTTTGAATATAAATCCCTTATATATGAGGCATAAATAAAAGTATTGATTATTTTAAAACGCGAAAAATATTTACAGACTGAATCTGTCTTAACTCCCCTTTGCTTTTAACCCGGGTGGGGGTGGGAGAGGGGAAAGGTCTTGTCAACGATCGCTCGACCGAGCTCAGCGTGACACGCAAAATGTAAACAAAAGCATGCCGGTTTACCTGGGTAAAACACGAGATGTGTTCAGCGGTGGCTGGCGTGAAGTCAAGTGACCCGTAAAATGTAAACGATAGCGACCGCTACCTATAGTTTATATGGATAAACTAAAAATGCATTAATTTAATAACTGTACGTTCGATCGATCTGAATTTTTTATACGACGCATTGTTAGGTGACATGGGTCCGTGTGCCAAATTTCAGCTCGATGGCATTACGGGAAGTGGGTCAATTTTGATTTCTAATTTTCCGCGGTGCCCAAGACAGAGAGAGACGGCGGTGAAGTTAATATAGGGATTTAATAAAACTACCCTGTAAAAACAAAGTTTTTGACTATAAATCCCTTATATATGAGACATAACTAAAAGTATTGATTATGTTCAAACGTGACAATCTTTTACAGTCTGAAACCGAAATTATCTCCCCTGGCTTTAAAACTTGGGGGAGGGGGTGTGGACATGGACGGGTGGCGTCAACGCGGACACTCAACTCAAGGTGGTTTACCTGGTTAAATCACGAGATGTGTTCACCGAAAGCTGGGGTGAAGTCAAGTGACCCGTAAAATGTAAACAATAGCGACCGCTACATATAGTTTATATAGATAAACTAAAAATACATTAATTTAATAACTGTACGTTCGATCAATCTGAATTTTTGATACGATGCATTGTTAGGTGACACGGGTCCGTGTGCCAAATTTCAGCTCGATGGCATGACAGGAAGTTGGTCATTTTTTACTTCTGTTTTTCCGCGGTGCCTGCCCAAGAGACGGCGGTGAAGGTAATATAAGGGATTTAATTTTAAAACAACGTAAAAACATAGTGTTTTACTATAAATCCCTTATATGTGAGACAGAACTAAAAGTATTTACAAATATTTACAGACTGAATCTGTCTTTACTCCCCATTGCTTTTAACCCAGGGGGTGGGGGGGGTGGGAGAGGGGAAAGGTCTTGTCAACGATCGCTGGGCCGAGCTCAGCGTGACACGCAAAATGTAAACAAAAGCACGCCGGTACACCAGGTTGAAACACGAGATGTGTTCACCTGTGGCTGGGGTGAAGTCAAGTGACCCTTAAAATGTAAACGATAGCGACCGCTACCTATAGTTTATATAGATACACTAAAAATGCATTAATTTAATAACTGTACGCTCGATCGATCTGAAATTTTGATACGATGCATTGTTAGGTGACATGGGGCCGTGTGCCAAATGTCAGCTCGATGCCTTCACTGGAAATGGGTCATTTTGTACTTTTGTTTTTCCGCGGTGCCCGCCCAAGACAGACAGAGACGGCGGTGAAGTTAATATAAGGGATATAAAAAGAAAAGTGAGATCTTTCATTACGTCCATAAAATGACATCGAATGAGTATAACGACATTGAAGATATCAACTGTCTACACCTGTGTGAGAGTCGTGGTCAGTAGTGAGGGTAAGTGGGTCAACTGTCTACACCTGTGTGAGAGTCGTGGTCAGTAGTGAGGGTAAGTGGGTAAAGAGAAAAGTGAGATCTTTCATTACGTCCATAAAATGACATCGAATGAGTATAACGACATTGAAGATATCAAAAAATAAAACACGACTTAAAAAATCAATGCCGAAATGTTGGAAGTTTGTAAAGTTATTAAAAACAGTTATCCCCCTCCCTCCTCTTCCCCCACAGTGTTCAATGTGACGATGGTGTTTCAAGAAGCCAAGGTGTGTGACGACATGCGGGTGGTGGCTGAGGACACCAACAACATGGATATATACTGCAGCAACGACATCCTAGTGACGTACGTGGAACTTACCTGGCAAGGGAACGGCTCCGTTTGTTCTCTCTACATAAACGGGGGTCAGTAGGTCCAATTTGGTCTGTTCCCGCCCTGGCACCAACGGTACTCAATGTAATTGTCAGTCTTGTTAACTCAAGGTGACAAATTTTCCCAGTCAGGATGAAAAAAATTCCCAGATTAGACTAAANACTAGCAGACCCGTCGTGCGTTGCAACGATCTCAGTAAAAAGGAATATATATAGATAAAAAATAAATTACATTAAGGGTCACCAGGCCCATCAGTTTAAAATATGAAGTTCGAAAATCTGTTCATTTCAATCAATTTCATAACAAAAATATAAATATATGTATCTATATTTCTCAATATCGTGTAAAATTGAATGGGGAATACAATATTAAAAATTTAGTAAAAACACATTTAGGGCCCCTAGCCCCGATGAAATGGACATTATGAGATCAGTGCCCTATCGAAATTTACTATAGGCTTTTAAGTTTTTATATACCGCGTTTGGTCAAAATCCATTTATTTTCTCATTATCTAACACCTAAACTAATTTTTATATATATGTAGATATAAGGAAAACTACATTAAGGGGCTCCCAGGCCCGTTCAATTCAAGATGTACATTTTGAAAACATGTTCATTTAAATTCATTTTAATCATGGATATATTTCTCAAGATCGTTAAAAACTGAGTGGGAAATAATATCTTAGAGTATACACAAAAAAAGACATTTGGGGCCCCCGACCCATTCGATGTAAGATGTAAATTTCAAAATGCTGTTCATTTTAATTCAGTCTCATCATTGATATATTTCTTAAGATCGTTAAAATAGAATGGGAAATAATATCTCAAACACATACGAAAAACATACATTTGGGGCCCCCGGCCCTGAACAATTAAAAATTAGAAGTGCAGTGCCCTTTGTTATTTTAATATGGGCTACCAAGTTTTTATATACCAAGTTTGGTTAAGATCCATTCATTTACTCAGTAGTTAACGCATAAACTCATTTTATATAGCTCATAAAAGCAAAAAACGACATTAAGGGCCCCAGGGCCCATTTAGTGCAATATGTCAAGTTCAAAACGCCTGTTTATTTCAATCAATTTCATTGTGGATATATTTATCTATATTTTTCAAGATCTTTAATAATTGAATGGGGAATAAAATATTAAACGTTTATGAAATAAGACATTTTGGGCCCCCAGTCCCGAAGAAATGGACATTAGGAAAATTAGTCCCTTTAGTATTTCTATATTGGCTACCAAGTTGTTATATACAAAGTTTGGTTAAGATCCATCAATTTACCTAATAGCTAACGCTTAAACTAATTTTTATATAGCTCATATATAAGAAAATAAATCATTTTATGGGCCCCCGGCGCCCCATGAGGGTTAAATTTTGAAAAAAAAGTAGCCATGACCATCCCAGGAGCGTACTCAAAAGTCTCCAAAAGTTTCATGGCGATCGGATGAATAGTTTAGTCAGCTATACAAAGACATGCATTCATTCATACATACATACATACTTTGATTTATATATATATATAGATATAAGATTAGAAAAAACAACATGAAGGGCCACCGGGCCCAATCGGTGCAAGAAATTAACTTTAAAATACCTCTTCATTTCTATCTGGATCATGATAGATATATTAGTCTATGCTTTTCAAGATCGTGTAAATAATACCGGGAATAAAGTATTTAACGCTTACAAAAAAAAAGTTTTGGGCCCCCGGCCCCGAAGGAACGGACATTAGGTGTTCAATGCCATATGGTACTTTAATGTTAGCTATCAAGTTGTTATGTACCAAGTTTGGTCAAGATCCATTCATTTTCCAAGCAGCTAAGCCCTAAACTAATTTTTATATAGCTCATATAAGAAAAAATTCTCATTATGGGCCCCCGGCGCCCCATGAGTGTTAAATTTTGAAAAAAAGTAGCCTATTTCCATCCCCGGAGCGTACTCAAAAGTCTCCAAAAGTTTCATGGCGACCGAATGAATGTTATAGTCAGCTAACGGGAATAAAGTATTTAACGCTTACCAAAAAAAAAGATGTTGGGCCCCCGGCCCCGAAGGACCGGACATTAGGTGTTCAATGCCATATGGTACTTTAATGTTGGCTATCAAGTTGTTATGTACCAAGTTTGGTCAAGATCCATTCATTTTTCAAGCAGCTAAGCCCTAAACTAATTTTTATAAAGCTCATATAAGAAAAAAATTCTCATTATGGGCCCCCGGCGCCCCATGAGTGTTAAATTTTGAAAATACGTAGCCTATTTCCATCCCCGGAGCGTACTCAAAAGTCTCCAAAAGTTTCATGACGACCGAATGAATGGTATAGTCAGCTAACGGGAATAAAGTATTTAACGCTTACCAAAAAAAAAGATGTTGGGCCCCCGGCCCCGAAGGAACGGACAGTAGGTGTTCAATGCCATATCGTACTTTAATGTTGGCTATCAAGTTGTTATGTACCAAGTTTGGTCAAGATCCATTCATTTTTCAAGCAGCTAAGCCCTAAACTAATTTTTATAGAGCTCATATAAGAAAAAAATTCTCATTATGGGCCCCCGGCGCCCCATGAGTGTTAAATTTTGAAAATACGTAGCCTATTTCCATCCCCGGAGCATACTCAAAAGTCTCCAAAAGTTTCATGACGACCGAATGAATGGTAAAGTCAGCTAACGGGAATAAAGTAACTAACGCTTACCAAAAAAAATAATTTTTGGGCCCCCGGCCCCGAAGGAACGGACACTAGGTGTTCAATGCCATATGGTACTTTAATGTTGGCTATAAAGTTGTTATGTACAAAGTTTGGTCAAGATCCATTCATTTTCCAAGCAGCTTAGCCCTAAACTAATTTTTATATAGCTCATATCAGAAAGAATTCTCATTATGGGCCCCCGGCGCCCCATGAGTGTTAAATTTTGATAAAAAAGTAGCCTTTTTCCATCCCTGGAGCGTACTCAAAAGTCTCAAAAAGTTTCATGGCGATCGGATGAATGCATACATACATACATACTTTGATTTATATATATATATATATATATATTAGGGCTGTTATCGATTAATTTAAATTTAATCGTTAATTTTTGAAAGATCATCGATTAATACTCAATAATTTCTATTAAAGCCAAAAATACACATTTATGACGTCATAAACTGAACATTTTAAGGGATGTAACAAAAACAGGTAATTGACTTTTTATTTTATTGAGTTATTTCCCTTGTCTCATAGACATTAGAAATTAAGAATATTTGAACTAAATTTTATGTCAATGTGTTGATACTTGATCGGATGTTTGTGCTGAAGGTGGGTCGTCAGCGATGTATTTGATCCTTTAAAAGAGAATTGTTTATGGCAGTGAACACAGTAAATTTTTTCACCATCTTCGACTTTGCCATCCGCAGTTAGCTTAAAAACAAAGTTTTTGCTCAACTTTCCAGTTGTATATTTAAACTTAACTGCGCAGATGCTGTCTGCCATTTTTAGTTGACGTCTGCCAGTCTAAATAAATCAATATACATAATTTGAAATCTCTGTCATGTCTGTAGTGTCTGTCCATGACGCTACTAATTTTAGAAAGCAGTGCACCAAATTACTGCACCAATGCATCAAAAGGTGTGCAAATTAAAGATGCGCTGTAAAAAAATATTAAATTACGTCATTGTTTTAGCTCATATTTTGATTTTGGAAAAGGGAACAATGTAAAAAGAGGATTTTATGATGGTTAATTATAAAATCAAAAAACAAAAGGGGCGCCGTAGGCGCCCTACAACCCTTATTATAAAATACTTTTTGTACATTTCAGAAAGTTTAATATTTCGTATTTATCAAACAAGGACAAGTTAGTTGGGCTTTTGAAAAAGTTCGGTGCCGTAGGCGCCCTAAAAAAAGTGCATTTTTTCAAATAAATAGATTTCAGCTGAAAACTTCCGTCATTTTGGACGGGTGATACGCTAGTTAATAAAATTACTCGTTTTCAGGATCACTTTATTTAGTTTAATCTACAATGTTAATAGGTCCGCCAGCCTAAGTTTAAATTGTAAAAGTGTTTAGCTTATGTAAAAGACAATATCTTATGTAAAAGACAAACAAAATATAAATGTTATATTAATAGGACACAGCTAAATTTAAGATGCGTACACGAAAATGGGTTAATAATTAATTATTTATTAATAAAATTTTTAAAAATATTATAAATATTTTCTTTAATTTTAATCGAATTTTTATCGATTTAAATTATTTTAATCGATATAATTTTTAACGATTAATCGAGAAATTAATCGTTAATTTCAGCAGCCCTAATATATATATATATTATATATATATATATATATATATATATATATTATATATATATATATATATATAATTCACCAGGACAGGCACAAGACATGCGCAAATAAGCATGACGAATGACGACAACTGCAGTTGCCATGTCTCGACACACGTCAACGATGCATGGGCTATCACCCCCTCATCCCACCCGCCCAAAGATCACTCCATTGTTTTCATTTTTTCATGTTGCTGTTTGTTTCAGCTCATCAGCCCCCCCCCCATTATTTGCATTATTTATGAGCAACTCTACGGCGTATGCTACGACGCGGGTCGTATCTAGTGTGATATATTGATTCAGTCGCATTTTGAGGTAATAATATACAACCCGTAAAAATAAAGTTAGTGACTGTAAATCCCTTATATATGAGACGTAATTAAAAATATTCACTATTTTCAAACGCGACAAATATTTACAGACTGAAACTAAGTGAACTCCACTTGGTGTAAAACACGAGATGTGGTCATCGATGGCTGGCGTGAACTCAATAGACACGTGAATGTAAACAATAGCATACCGCTACTTATAGTTATATAGAAATAAACAAAAAATGCATTATTTTAATTACGGTACATTCGATCGATCTGAAATCTTAAAACAATGCATTTTTAGGTGACATTAGTCTATGTGCAAAATTTTAGATCGATGGCGTCACGGCAAGTGGGTCAATTTTGACTTTTGATTTTTCCACCCGCGAACTACAGACGGTAAGAGAGAGACAAGACGGTGTGGCCAATATAAGGGATTTAATAAGAGAACCTCTAAACTATAACAATAGATACGAAACTATATCTATGCATAATACATTAATCAATGTTGTGTACAGATAAGTAAATAAATATAAATAAGTAATGCATAAATATACAGTAAATAAATCATTATATTTATACACACGTAGATCAATTTTCCTCTATACTTTTCATATAAAAAGTCATGATGTTGTTCCTCACTTTTCTATAACGCAGTGTTTCTCAATTATTTTCCGTCATGCCCACCCTTAGGAAGAAAGAAAACATTTCGCGCCCCCTCCCTCACGACTGTAAATAGTATCATTGGCTATAAAAAATTTATAAGTCCACATCTGCATAACGGTCAAACGGGCCCCCTTTTACGAAGCCTCGCACTCCCCTCCCTGAGGGCGCGACCCACTATTTGAGAAACACTGGCTATAACGACTTTTGTCTCAACATCATTTTTAAAACATTGCCTATAACAAATCATGTCTCACTCTTGTTCTTCAGTCTGTCTATACCAACTGGGTTATCATTTGTGTTCTTCCTTTCCTTGTTAGTTTCCTATTGCTTCACACCGTAGATAATTTTTACTATCTTAATTGATTTATTTTTATTAAAAAATTGTGTTTGTTTACAAGACAGGCGTTATGCTAAGATATTATTTATTCTATTTCTTCTTCTTTAGGCTGACCCATTCTTTAACCAATAACATTTTATATGATACCAAATGCAGTGTCCTGTCCTGAAATATCTATTTGCTTTTGCCTACTTTTATATCTATTTTGGTACTTCAAAATATTCATGTGTAAGCATTAATTCTTTGACGACGACATATAAACACAAAGATTCTCAGTCCTACCAAACATATCTATTTTTCCGGACACCTACATATTTTTAAATCCCTTATATTAACTTTACCGCTATCTCTGTCTGTCGTTCGTCGTCGGGTGGAAAAACAAAAGACAATAAAATAAAATATTTTTAAAAATCTTTATTTAAAAGGACACTCTTTTAACATAATCACTACTTTTAGTTATGTCTCATATATAAGGGATTTATAGTCAAAAACTTTGTTTTTACAGCTATTTCTTAAAACTTATAATAACAACTCTTTACAATTCACGTCTGACGCCCACACATCCTTTTTAAATCCCTTATATTAACTTCACCGGCGTCTCTCTCTCTCTCTCTCTCTCTGTCTGTCTGTCGTCATCTCATCATCTCATGGGTGGCCGGGCGGAAAAACAAAAGTCGAAATGCATTTTTAGTTTATCCTTATATGAGGTATGTAATTCAAATTCACGGTTTGTTATTGTTTTTTTCCCACGTGAAATTTTGAGTTGACGCGTTGAGGCGACCCGTCGAAGCGCCGGGGCACTTTTGTTTACATTTTACGTGTCACGCTGAGCTCGGTCAAGCGAGTCGGTGACCAGACTTTTCCCCTCTCACCCTCCCCCCCCCCAGGGTTATGAAGCAAACTTGAGTTAAGACCGATTCAGTCTGTAAATTTTTGAAAATAATCAATACTGTTAGTTGTGTCTCATATATAAGGGATTTATAGTCAAAAACTTTGTTTTTACTGGTTTGTTTTTTAAATCCCTTATAATAACTTCACCGCAGTCTCTCTCTGTCGTCATCTCTCTCTCTCTGTCTGTCTTGGGCGGGTGGAAAAACAAAAGTAAAAAATGACCCACTTCCCGTGATCCGATCAAGCTGAAATTTGGCACACAAACCCGTCTCACCTAACAATGCATCGTATCAAAATTTCAGATCGATCGAACGTACCGTAATTAAATTAATGCAATTTTTTTTAATCCTTATATGAGGTATGTAATTCAAATTCACTGTTTGTTATTGTTTTTTTCCCACGTGAATGTTTGAGTTGACGCGACCCATCGAAGTACCGGCGTGCTTTTGTTTACATTTTACGTGTCATGCTGAGCTCAGTCCCCCCGCCCTAGGGTTATGAAGCACAGTTGAGTTAAGAGTTTGAAAATAATCAATACTGTTAGGTATGTCTCATATATAAGGGATTTAAAGTCAAAAACTTTGTTCTTACGGGTTTCTTTTATTTACCTCTATTTTTTTTATAACAAACACCTCATAAGCTCCCATCCAACGTTTTATACCACGGTTATGTGTTCACGTGGTTAACTCATGGATGTCAACAAGGAATACGGG
>CALYLW010002839.1:5000-27136 GCA_944989445.1 Ampullaceana balthica | reverse complement strand
GGGCTGCGGAAATTATCGATTAATTTCTCGATTAATCGTTAAAATTTTGTATCGATTAAATATCGATTAAAATAATTTTAATCGATAAAAATTCGATTAAAATTTAAGAAAATATTTATAATATTTTTTTAAAAAATTTAGTAATAAATAATATATTATTAATAATTTATAATAATTTATATATATTTTTTAAGTACAAACATCTCCCGCGTAGTATTAAAATTTATTTTTATTAATTTATGTTGACCGGCAAACGTCAACTATAAAATGGCTGACAGCCAGAGCCGTCTTTACACCATTTTGGGCCCCCGGGCAAAGAATTAGTGTTGGGCCCTTCCCCCGCAGTAATAAAAAATGAATATACATAATATATATAAATAAACATATTCCCATGGGGCCCATACGCTCGTGGGCCCCCAGGCAAATGCCCAACGGGCCAATGCGTTAAGACGGCCCTGCTGACAGCATCAACGCAGTTAAATTTAAACATATAACTAGAAAGTTGAGCAAATATGTTGTTTTTAAGCTGACTGCGGATGGCAAAGTCGAAGATGGTGAAAACGTTTACTGTGTTCACTGCCATAAACAATTCTCTTTTAAAGGATCAAATTCATCGCTGACGTACCACCTTCAGCTCAAATCAAGTATCAACACATTGTCATGAAATTTAGTTCAAAATATTCTTAATTTTCAATGTCCGTGAGAAATGTTCAGTATAATGACGTCATAAATTTATATTTTTGTTTTAATCGAAATTATCGATTAATTAATCGATAATTTTTCAAAAGTTAACGATTAAATTTAAATTAATCGATAACAGCCCTAGTTTGGACTAAATGATGTGATTTAGTAAATACTTTTAATCAACTTCTGAACACAAGTGACCAGTGTAAACCACTACACATAAGGAGTATCACGTGACGCATACTTTAAGTGGATGACGTACTGATTGCCTTACACCTATGAACTTTACTATACAGACCTCTCTGTCGAATGTAAGTGTTGTGTTGTATGAAGGAGGAGATTTGTGTTTTTTGTTTACACTTGATAAACATACACTTGCCAACATACCATAAAATATGGTAAAACATTTCGATGGGGAGACACACGCATAGGAAGGGCGATTATGTATTACTAGTTCAAAAGCCTGCTATCATTTACAAGAAATGTTGTTTCATTAATTTTGAAAATAAATTTTGAAAAGATGTGTCTTAAGTGCAGTCTTGAAGGACTTGGTTGTTTGAATACTACGTATGTGTAATGGTAGAGAATTCCATTGTTTGGCTGCACAAAAAGAGAACGACCTTTCACCAAATGTTTTGGTGCGTGTCGTAGGAACAGAGAGAACGCGTGTGTCTGCAGAAGATCGTAGCTGGCGAGTGGGTGAGTAGACCGACAAAAGTTCAGTAAGATACGATGGGCATGAGTCCGAAAAGAAGTTGTGACAGAGAACGGCCAGTTTGTAATCAATACGGGCTTGTATAGGCAGCCAATGAAGTGAGCGAAGAAGTGGAGTAACATGGTCATGTTTTTTTGCCTTGAGCACCAGTCTGGCAGCTGAATTTTGAACTTTCTGTAGTTTTTCAATGCATTGTTTTGGCGCACCTGACAGAAGAGAATTGCAGTAATCCATACGAGCTAGTACAAGAGCACAGACTAGAGTTTTTGTTGCACTAACTGTTAAGTAATGACGGATTGAGCTGATCTGACGAATGGCAGTGTAGGCAGAGCGACAGATGTGATTGATGAAGTTGTTAATAGACATGTTGTCAGAAATAATGTAGCCAAGATTCCTAGTCGATGTTGTGAACAGAATATCCGAACTGGCTACGTGAATTGACTTCGGAAGAGACAAAGTACTGCGTGATTTATTGTTGCAAAATAGAAGTGCTTCAGTCTTGTCATCATTCAGCTTGAGTTTGCTGAACGTCATCCAAGACTTTACCTCACCAATGCACTCTTGCATCAATTGGACAGCGGAGTCCAAATTAGAGGGATCAGTGTGAGGTATAGCTGAGTATCATCTGCAAATGATTGGCTTTTAACTGAATGCTTTCGAGCAGTAGAAGTAGTGGCCTTGTATACAGCACAAAAAGTACCGGACCCCAAAACAGAGCCCTGAGGCACACCATAAAGCAAGTCAGCTTTGGTGAGAGATACAGCCATCTACTGATACTACCTGTGATCTGTTAGATAAGTATGATTGAAACCAAAGCCAGAACTGAGCCAGAAAATTCCAAAATATTTTTGCAGGGTTTTCAGCAGTGTGTGTGATGGTCGACAGTGTCAAAGGCTGCACTAAGATCTAAGAGGACCAATATAGAAATTTTTCCCACTGTCCAGTGCGAGTAGAGAGGTCATTTGTTTACCTTCAACAGGGTGGTCTCTGTGCTGTGAGAAGGTCTGTAGGCCGACTGATTAGGACTTAGAAGAGTGTGGTCATTTAGATAAGCAAAAAGTTGTTTTAAGACTAGTTTTTCAATGACTTTCGACAAAAATGAAATATTAGACACAGGTCGATAGTTGTTTAAATTGTTTTGGTCTAACCCTTGTTTTTTTCAGCAAGGGTTTTATAATAGCAGATTTACATAATGAAGGAAAAGGTGCCAGATTTTAGACTTTCTATTAACTATATTAGTTACTGTTGGGAGTAAGAGATCTAATGACTCAACCAAGTAGTGCAAGTGGGATGGGATACAAGAGGACAGGACGTTTGGCTTAGATTTTAGACATAATACTTTGACCTCCATTCCGTAAACGCTGAACATGTCAAACTTGACCTCACAGCAAAAGGAGATAATCATGTGGTGGCAGACAACGTTCTGTCAAGTTCATCACGAATTTTAAGCAATTTTGTTGATAGTTACCCAAATAATATCTGTTGCTGATGACAGAGCGATACACAGAGGAAGGAACCATAGCGTTACAACTCCCTCTGAGGTTATGCATACGTAAATAGCTGCCTACTAGTACTAATCTGTGTTATATTATCATATTAAACATATGATGTTTTTGCTCGTGATGTACAATATTAGTAAACACATCGCTTGGCAGAGGAATAAATTTGCTTATTGACGACATGTCTCGACTTCACCAAGTCTTTTCTGCTATAACGTCGAGCTTTCTTGGAGCGTTCGAAGTTCTTCCCTTATTGTTTGAGTCAACACGGAGCGATTCGTGTTGACTTGACATTGTGGCGGGTGACAGGGTCATGTAGTCTACTGCACAGAGAGTATGTACAATACAGTTTATCCAAAGTGGGCAGAGGCAGGGGACAACGCCACACTTAGATCTTGCCGCAACACAATATTCATGAAATTAGTTCAAAATAGTCTTAATTTTCAATGTGCCTGAGAATGTTCAGTTTAGACGGCATGAAGTTCTATTTTTGGTTTAAATCGAAATTATCGATAATTAATCGATAATTTTCAAAAGTAAAGAGATTTAAATTTAAATTAAATTACGATAACACCCCTAATTAATAACATTTAGAAAAAATCGTTAAATCAATAAAAATGAAAAATTGTCTTCAATATTTTATACAATGCCTTCATTTTTTAAATAGTTTTCATATCGTATCTTCTATATAAATAGAGACGCATTTGTTGTCTGTCTGTCTGTCTGTTCCTAATAACGGCAAGATCCAACAACCAATATAAGACGTGAAATTTGGTACACGTACACAAAAATTATACCGGAAGGGTTAATTAAACAGGTATCGTCCCATATATATAAGATACTGGGGCCAGGGGCCCACAATGTAGTTTTTCCCTATATGAGCTATATAAAATAAAAATTATTGAAAATTAAGACGTAAAATAATGACGCAAATTAATAAACATTTTGGTGTCGAGATTAACAAGAAGGCGATTATCGCCATAAAATAATTTTTTTGTTGTTGCTTTGTTGTTGTTGCTTTTGTTGTTGCTTTTGTTGTTGTAGTTGTTGTTTTGTTGTTGTTGCTTTGTTGTTGTTGCTGTTGTTGTTGTTTTGTTGTTGTTTTGATGTTGATTTTTTTGTTGTTGTTTTGTTTTTGTAGTTGTTGCTGTTGTTGTTTTTGTTGCTGTTCTTGTTGCTGTGTTGTTGCTGTTGTTGTTGTTGCTTTGTTGTTGTTGCTTTGTTGTTGTTGCTGTTGTTGTAGTTGTTTAATTGTTGTTTTGTTGTTGATTTTGTTGTTGTTTTGTTTTGTTGTTTGTTGCTGTTGCTGTTTTGTTGTTGGTTTTGTTGTTGTTGCTGTTGTTGTTTTATTGTTGTTTTGTTGTTGTTTTGTTGTTTTGTTTTTGTTGTTTTGTTGCTGTTGCTGTTTCTGTTGTTGGTTTTGTCATTGTTGCTGTTGTTGTTGCTGTTGTTGTTGTAGTTGTTGTTTTGTTGTTGTTGCTTTGTTGTTGTTGCTGTTGTTGTTGTAGTTGTTGTTGTTTTGTTTTTGTTGTTTGTTTTTGTTGTTTTGTTGCTGTTGTTGTTTTTGTTGTTTTTGTTGTTGTTGCTGTTGTTGCTAAACCCGGGCGAAGCCGGGTACTTGCCCCTAGTCTCTATATATATAAGCCGCATTTGTTGTCTGTCTGTTCCCTAATAACTCAAGATCCAGACAACCAAATAACGTGAAATTTGGTACACGTACACAAAATTATACCGGAAAGGTTATTAAACGGGTTTCGTTCCATATATATAAGATACTGGGCCCGGGGGCCCAAAATGTAGTTTTTCCCTATATGAGCTATATAAAATAAAAATTATTGAAAATTAAGACGTAAAATAATGACGCAAATTAATAAACATTTTGGTGTCGAGATTAACAAGAAGGCGATTATCGCCATAAAATAATTTTTTTGTTGTTGTTGCTTTGTTGTTGTTGCTTTTGTTGTTGTAGTTGTTGTTTTGTTTTTGTTGTTGTTGCTGTTGTTGTTGTTGCTTTTGTGTTGTTTTTGCTGTTGTTGTTGTTGTCCACATCCCTTGCCCTGCGACGACAATGTCCTTCATGTTGTTGTTGCTTTGTTGTTGTTGCTGTTGTATTTGTTGTTTTGTTGTTGTTGCTTTGTTGTTGTTGCTGTTGTTGTTTTGTTGTTGTTGTTGTAGTTGTTGTTTTGTTGTTGTTTTTGTTGTTGTTTTTTTTTGTTTTTTTTGTTTTGTTTTTGTTGTTGTTTTGATTTTGTTGTTTTGTTGTTGTTTTTGTTTTGTTGCTGTTGTTGTTAAACCCGGGCGGGAGCCGGGTACTTGCCCCTAGTATTTAATATTTTGTGTTTATATTTAAGATGGATGACTTAAATTTGTTTAGAGTAACAAGTGCGCCAAAAGCGTCTCTGAGTATGAAAGGGGCCGTCCATAAAGTACGTCACGCTATTTTTGACCCTTTTTACCCCCCCTCCCTTTGTCACAAATCTAGTAACCACCCCCCCCCCTCTAAAGTATGTCACACTTTTCAACAAAAATTCGTTTTTTATTAACAAATACTTCAAATTTTATCTAAAACATGCGTGACGTCACACATGACCTGACACCCCTCCCCCTGTCACAGTTTCTTACACACCCTCCCCCCCCTTCCGGAGCGTGACGTACTTTATGGACGGCCCCAAAGACCGTTACATCATTATCTTCAGTGGATAGATCTTTTTTAAAATAATGAACTAAGGGTGTTAGATACTTTTTAAAGTTATGAATCTTTAGAGAAAACATTAATGGACTATGTGCCGTGGATGTGGTGAGAAATATTTCAGCCCAGCACCCCATTCATCCAGGTCACACTGCTATGACAAAAACAAGTGAGCGTACGTTCCAGTGATAAATGGCGGCCTCAGGTAACAACAACCTCACAGGTGAATGACTAAAATGAATAACGTCAAACAGAATAGTTAACGATTTTATTACAAGAAAGAAAAACACTGAAAATCAACTTATTCTTGCGCCACTGTTACAAATATCTCGTGGGAGATGCTGATCTTCTATCGAGCGCCTCCCCAGCCGGCGGATAGGGGAAAGCCCACCAGATATGGAGGGTACCGGGGAAATAAAATACCCGGGGTGGACCAAAATCAGCCCTACTGCCTTGTAGGAAGTGGAGGGATCCACAAAGGCTAGGGACCTAACCCGAACAAAGGCAGCTACCCATTGAGCTGTGAGGGGCAACCCCCCAAGTGGTTGTGCGCAAGGCCAACAACCCTGCCATGTAAAAAATCATAGTTACAAAAACACCGAAAAGAGTAACAAAAGACATTTCAGTCCTGGGAGAGAATGGATTCCTTGAGGAGGAAAATATGACGCCTAATAGTGAAAGCCAAAACCTGGAAGCTATTAGGCCGACAACCATCATTTCTACCAGGACTACCACCGTCATTGGAGCTTGGAATGTCCGCACCATGTACGAGGCTGGTAAAGCTGCACAAATAGCCGCTGAGATGAGGAACTATAAGCTCACCATTCTCGGAATTAGTGAAGCAAGATGGACTGGATGGGGACAGAAGAGATTAATCTCAGGAGAGATGGTGTTATTTTCGGGACACGAAGAAGACGATGCCCCACATACCCTGGGTGTTGCTATGATGCTATCAAGGGCAGCACAAGGAGCACTCATTGGATGGGAGGCCCATGGACCTAGAATTCTTTTAGCAACCTTTCGAACAAAGAAACGTAGCATCAACCTAGATGTTATACAATGCTACGCACCAACTAATGAAAGTGATGAAGGAGACAAAGAAGAATTCTACAATAGAGTAATGACCATAGTCCAGGGTCGCCCACGGAGGAACATCGTCGTCCTCATGGGAGACTTTAATGCCAAGATCGGCAATAGCAACACAGGGTACGAAGAGGTTATGGGACAGCAAGGGATAGGCGAGATGAACGACAATGGTGAGAGGTTTGCTGACCTATGTGCCGCAGCAGACCTGGTCATAGGGGGGAGTATTTTCCAGCACAAGAGGATTCACAAAGCTACATGGGTCTCACCGGACATGAGAACGATGAACCAAATAGACCATGTATGTATTTCTAAAAAATTCAGGCGATCTCTCCAAGACGTACGTGTTAAGAGGGGAGCTGATGTTGCCTCAGATCACCATCTTCTTGTGGCCAGGATGAAATTAAAACTAAAGAGACATTATACCGAGCAAACAGCATACAGGACTCGGTATAATACCTCCCTCCTAAAGGACCAAGCCAAAAAGGAAGAATTCAAAATCTCACTATTCAATAAGTTCCAAGTCCTACAAGAAATACTGGAAGACGAAACCACCGAAGGGAAATGGCAAAGCATGAAAGAAACAGTACAGTCAACATGCCAAGAAGTGCTAGGAAACAGGAAACAGGCACACAAAGAATGGATGACAGCAGGTACGCTGAGTAAAATAGAAGAAAGGAAAAGAAAGAAAGCAGAAGTGAATAACAGCCGCACCCGAGCACAGAAAAACAAGGCCCAGATGGAATATGCAGATGCAAATAAGGAAGTTAAGAAAAGCATCAAGAGGGACAAGAAGGAATTTGTTGATAAACTTGCTAAAGAAGCAGAGGATGCAGCTCACCAGGGGAACATGAGGGAACTGTTTGATACCATTAAGACGCTGTCAGGGAAATTTAGCAAGGTAGAGAGACCAGTAAAGGACAAAATGGGAAACACCATACCAAGTGAGGAGCAACAGAGAGGGAGATGGAAGGAGCACTTTGAAGAGCTCCTAAACAGGCCTGAACCAAGGAATCCACCAGATATTCAACCAGCCGATAATGACCTACTAATTGACTGTAATAGTCCCACCAAAGAAGAGATTAGCAGGGCCATTAAACAACTCAGAAATGGAAAGGCTGCGGGACCCGATGGCATCCCAGCCGAGGCACTGAAGGCGGACTTGGAAACCAGTGTGGAAATGCTGCACCCTCTGTTTATGAAGATATGGGAAGAGGAGCAAGTTCCTTCCGATTGGAAAGAGGGATACCTTATCAAGATCCCAAAGAAGGGAGACTTAAGCTCCTGCTCGAACTACAGAGGGATCACCCTGCTGTCCATCCCAGGAAAGGTTTTCAACCGTGTACTACTTAACAGGATGAAAAACGCTGTAGACCCTCTGTTGCGGGACGAACAAGCTGGCTTTCGCACCAACAGATCCTGCACGGACCAGATAGCGACACTGCGCATCATTCTAGAGCAGTCACTAGAGTGGAACTCACCGCTCTATGTCAACTTTGTTGACTATGAAAAAGCCTTCGACAGTGTTGACAGGCAAACCTTGTGGAGATTGCTAAGGCATTACGGGGTGCCACAGAAGATTACGGATATAATCAGAAACATGTACGAAGGGATAAACTGCCGAGTTATCCATGGCCAGCAGGTGACAGATGCGTTCCAGGTGAAGACTGGTGTGAGACAAGGTTGCTTGCTGTCACCATTCCTCTTCCTGTTAGCCATTGACTGGGTGATGAAAACATCTACACAGCAGAAAAGGAATGGCATCCAATGGACCTTGTGGGATCAACTGGATGATCTTGACTTTGCTGATGATCTTGCCCTTCTTGCACATACCCAACAACAGATGCAGGAGAAAACAAACATTGTCGCAGCCACTTCTGCTAGCATGGGTCTCAACATTCACAAAGGGAAGAGTAAAATCCTCAAGGTTAATGCCACCAGTATATCACCCATTATGCTTGAAGGAGAAGCCCTTGAGGAGGTGGACAGTTTTGTTTACCTTGGCAGCGTGGTAGATAAGCAAGGTGGTACAGATGCGGACGTCAAAATAAGGATCGGAAAAGCAAGAGCAGCCTTCCAGCAACTCAAAAATGTTTGGGTCTCTAACAACTTAGGCAGCAAGTTAAAAGTAAGGATTTTTAACGCTATGGTAAAACCTGTGCTGCTATATGGAGCCGAGACATGGAGAACAACGGCCGTAAACTTGACCAGAATACAGTCCTTCATCAACAACTGTTTAAGAAGGATTCTCAGAATTCACTGGCCAGACAAAATCAGCAACCAGGAACTGTGGCAGCGGACAAAACAGAAGCCCATTGAGGAAGAGATTCTCCAGAAGCGGTGGAGGTGGATTGGTCATACACTAAGGAAACCTGCTCCTAACACAACAAAGCAAGCCCTGAAATGGAACCCACAGGGTAAGCGGAAAAGAGGCCGTCCAAGAAACACTTGGCGCCGAGAATTGGAGGCAGACATCAAGAGAATTGGCCATGAATGGAAGATCCTGGAGAAGCTGGCCCAGGATAGAGATGCCTGGAGGTCTCTCGTAGGTGGCCTATGCCCTTGGAGGAATCGCAGACGCCGACGATGATCGGTAGATGCCCCTCATGGACGAGAAGGCTCAACAACTGTTACAAATATAACATTATTATCATATACATATCGTTAAACTATTATATATGTCAAATAAGGGATAGAGTCAAAATTGTAGGCACAAGTCCTTCAGATTATTGTAGATTTTGTACACGTGTTCCCAATATCTGTCTGTCCCCAAGGCTACTGTTAGTCTCTTTAGGGGCCGTCCATAAAGTACGTCACGCTCCAGATGGGGGAGGGGGTTAAGAAAGTGTGACAGGGGGAGGGGGTCCGGCCATGTGTGACGTCACGTTGTTTTACATTAAATTTTAATTATTTTTGTTAATAAAAAAATTGTTCAAAAATGTGACATACTTTAGGGGGGGGGGTCCAATATTTGTAACAGCTTATGACAAGGGGGAGCGGGTGGATTGAAAAATGGTCAAAAATAGCGTGACTTACTTTATGGACGGCCCCTTACGTAACACATTCAACTATGTTTAAATTGGTTGTCTAATTTTTTTTAAAAACTGTTTAAAAAAATTAACAGGCTGTGATGTATACCAACACAAACACGTCTGATTTACAGAGGATTGGGCAACAGTTTTTACTGTCAATGTTTTCAGTGTAGAGTCTTATACTTCAAACAAGAAATATTAGTGTATCTTCTGAACAACATGAAGACTATATTAAAATATTAAACGTTGGGATAACTTCTTGTGAAGTTCTCTAATAAATATCTTGGAATGGCACTTAATTTTTTATCTCAGCTTGAAAATGTAGGATCTCTAATTCATAAAATATTATTTTTTGGATTCCCATTGCAGACCTTGAAGGCCTAATGGCCAAGTGAAACAACGTTCACAAATTTCTGTAGCCACAGCATACGAGGACATTGTGGGGCTAGCACAACGCCGAGCTCGGCCACCAGGCCCCTATGTAGCATAGAGACAAAGAGTAAATGCTTTTGATTTTTTAAGGAAGGTAATGATTGATACAACAAACTAAAGACATCACTACGAGCTATTCCTCGGTTATCACATGTCAGTTTCTCCGTATCTTGGCTACTGAAATAGAAAGAAATGTTAGAAAAAGGGTGTTGTCCGGCAATCAAATGTTAGAAAAAGGGTGTTGTCCAGCAATCAAATGTTTGAAAAAGAATGTTGTCCAGCAATCACATGCTAGAAAAATAATGTTGTCCAGCAATCAAATGTAAACCTTGAAACACTAGAGGATAGAAGAACCAAAAGCAAAGTAGTAATCATACATAAAGCAATTAATTCTAATTTAGAAATACAACACAAAGATAACTTAATACAACCCTCAGATAGACATAAGGATAAAAACACCTTTCTTATTCCGTATGCAAGAACAAACACATACAAGTTTTCCTTCTTCCCGTCCGGAATTCGGGCGTGGAATGGGTTGCCTGGAGAATCCAGGAAAACCAACACTTTATCAACATTTAAATCTCTAATAAAAATGCAGGACTAAACACAAACCATAGATAAGCGTAGGACGCAATAATCTTCTGTATAGAAGGAGTGTCTGTAAACAGATAAGATAAATGTAGCTCAATTTATCGTTGGTCCTGATGTTAAGGACCGGTATATAAATGCTGTGTGTTGATAGCATATGGTCGTAAAGAATATATATGTTGTCTTAGCATCTTGATGTTAAAAGGGGTTATTTGCTTTTTACCTAATCTTCTTATGTATCAAATCTGTGAGAGAGTTTAGCGCGAGTCGTGTGTTAAGCTATACGTTTTCCCATAACATCAACCCGAAAGAAAGGGTTGTCGGTAATAGTAATGTTAACCAGTGGCGTCTACGACGGTTCACCGACAAAACGTCCCCGCTAAACGTCCCCGGACTAATAGATGGACTAAAAGTAAAATCTCCAATCAAATATTAACTTCGTATTTTTACTCACCTATTCAGTGTCAAGTTTTGCTAATAATAAACAATAATAATGACATCACAATAGTGAATTTAAAAGCCTTTACGCGAAATGATACCAATTGCGGCTGTTTGTTGACAAAAAACAATATAATAATATCACAAGATATAATTTTACAACTTTATTTAAGGGTGAAAAAGTTGACAAAGGATAAAAATGAAAAAAAAATAAAGTTTTTGTTGAAAAATGTTAACAATTTGTCCGGGGCCGTTATGTCGGGGCCGTTTTAACGGGTCACCGCCTACGACGTATCGAGTGTTGACTGTGTTGTCTTTGATGACGTTAAGAATTTATTTTTTAAGTTGTTGGGTAACGAGGCTAATTTCGACAAATCGTCTCAGTCGTTTATTGTGTTGTAGTTTACGGGTTGTTATTCTGCGGTTTGAAGTCGCCTCTTCTGCCGTCTGCTGTGCAAGTGTCTGGCCGAATGAGGTCGGCACGGTCGTTACCGACCTTTCCTGTGTGTTCTGCATGTGGTTTTGTAACCTCCTGGACGTATTGTGGTATGCGCGTTTGGGCAGATTTTGGTCACATCCTACGGATTGGTGGTACTCCGAGACGTTGTCTGCTTTTTTGCTGTACCCATAAGTTTGTCTTCCCTAGAGTACACCTGACCACAGACAGTGCCGTTGGATTACCTTATAAATAACGTTCCATTTCACGGACATGATGTTGATAGCTTGAAAACCTCAAAGTTTCGCATTTGCATTACTTTAACTACATTTTAAAATATTTTCTTCTTCCATTGCCTACATATGGATCGTGAGTTTTTAAGAATGATTTTAACAGTTAAAATTTCAAATTTGGTGTATTATTAATCGACTAATTAACGACTGTTACATTTCATCAACGAAAGTAAGATTATTTTAAATGTATAATAAACTCATCTTCAAATGATAACTTTAAAAAAAATCCAACTTATTTTCCTGAAAGAACGCAAAGTTATATACAGTATTATTATTTTATTTTGTTATTACCTGGACATTAACTGCACAGAAAGGCAATTTTCAATAAATGTGAATACTTAAAACATTTAATGCATTCCATTTTACTTTATGAACTGCAGTAATTATGTAAGGCATCCAATAATTCATGTGAATCATGTGGAAGTCTGGACAAAAATAACTGCTATCTGTCAAGTTGAGGTGCGAAACATGCTCGCCTTGCCTCGAGTGCTGTCAACAAACACCAAACCACTGGGTACCATATAGAGTTCTAACTCAAGACAGTTTTTTAATTACAGGTTCAGGGTGGCGCCAGAAAAGTTTGTTATTTAATAGCATGTCATCAGTGCATCGGGCGCCTTGTCAGCAACATCAACGTAATCACTAATAATAAGCTGCTTTAATGTTTATCTTTTGGCAAAATTTGAAATGAAATAATCCTGATATTGTGTTAAAATGCCCATTTAATATTTCTTCTTCCAAGCACATATTTGGTTTTTGTTTATTTGGGGGTGGGGGGGTGTAAGGAATCAACGCCTTCTCGTCCAGCCTCCTTTAACAGTGGGCTCAGATTTGACCTCTTTGACCTGCTCACCATCCTGGCCTTCCTCTTGTTTGATGAGCTGCTGTCGCCACATGTCAGCGTAGTAGCCATTCTTCAGTAGCAGATCAGCATGGCTGGAAGAGAACCATAGTGTCTTTGTGAAATAATCGACTAACTTGTGTGTGTTTTGTATGTTGCTGGAGCTGATGTGATGTGCGTTAAATATTTCAAATATTAATTCCTTTGTTGCTATAGGAAATGAATGTTTTTGGAGCTGATGTAATGGGTAATATGTTGCTATGTGATTTAAGTTTGATATTTCAATTGTTTATTTCCTTGTTGGCATTGGAAATGAATGTTGCCAGAAATGATGGGAAAGTGGAACAGAATGTAGGTCAATAGACATGGTTAGAAATTGTGAAAAATACAAAAATACTTAAAAGGTGGTCTTTATATTGACAACTAGTGTATTACCCGTCAAAAATGACGGAAGTTTTCAAAATAAATACAAAAAAGTAATGTAATACAGAACTTTTATTTATTTTTATTTTATTTATTTATTTTTATTTTATTTATTTATTTTTATATTGCACAATTTTATGTGGAACGTTCGAAAAGAGTTATTTTTGGTGCAGTAATTTGGTGCGCTGCTTTCTAAAATTAGTAGCGTCACGGACAGACAGACGTGACATACATTGCAAATTATGTATGTTGATGTTTCTTGGCTGACTGAAATTTATTGAAATAAAGAAGACACCACTAACATCGGATGGTTGTTTAGCTCACCGACTTTCATTATTTATTATTATTTTATTTTGTTTTTTGTTGTTTTTCTTGTTTTCTATTATATCAGCATTTTCTCAGGGAATGTTGTCTAGCTACGGGTCTGAGTCGGGTATACAATTAAACAATGAATCGTGTTGTTTACTTACGTGCCCATTTCCAGAATCTCTCCCTCATTTAACACAATAATCTGGTGGGCATTAATGATGGTGGACAAACGGTGGGCCACTATGATGGTGGTCCTGTTCTCACAAACTCTGGAAAGAGATGACTGAATGCTTCGCTCAGTTTTCGTGTCTAGAGCTGAAGTCGCCTGCAATAAATCAGAGTGGATATAACTTAGAAATAAGGCTTGCTATATACCAGTTCAGAATAACTTAATCTGAGATATGATCAATGAATTAAATGTCGTTAATAAATTTGAATATACGAATGATTTTCACTAAAAGACACAAGAAGGCATGCAGAGTGGTTAAAGAGTGAACATCGATTTGGGGGAGAGAGATGAGGGGAGGGGGTCAAAGTCCCCAATATTCAAAAACTTTAAAAATCGAATTATCAGACTTCATGATTGAAAAATCTATTTTTTCGTATTCTATATTAAACAATAATTCTTTTTTTTTGGTGGTACCCGGCGCTTTCCAGACTCTTTCCCATGGGCACCTTTTTTTTTAACCCTTACGGGTGCTTCCACTGCAGTCTCTATTATGGACTAAATAAAATGTAGGCATATGCGCACATTACGTGCAATCGAGACAAATGTCCTAGTTGAAAACCTAAAGTAACCTTCACATGGTTTCTAATAATACAATGAAAAACAGATTTATATTATTTTGAAATATATATGCTTTGGTGCGACAGAGCAAAGATAATCTCAATTTTAAAAAAATAACTATTAGTAATAATTAAAAACTAATTATTTTAAGTACTTAAAATTAATTTTATAATTACATGTAATAGTTTTCAAAATGTTAAAATATGTATTCGCTTATTTTATCTCAAATGTCTATTTTTCTTTCCCTTCAAAATTCACACTTTAACGTATATTATTCATGTGTCTTACCAAATAGTTTAGTACATTTCTTAATCATTTACGCTTTTTAAAGTGGATATTTAAATAGACATCGATTTGAGTCTTAGGGACCACTCACAATACCAAGTGTTATTACACTACAGTATATTACCCTTAATAGAATGGACATGTGAGTAACCCAATGGTCGAACTCACCTCATCTAAAAGTACGATGGCTGGTGCTTTCAGGAGGGTCCTAGCAATGGCGACTCTCTGTTTTTCTCCTCCACTTAATCGCAGGCCTCTCTCGCCAACAATAGTCTCGTATTCTGGGGGTCATGAAAACAGTTTTTTAAACTGCGATTACAGTGGGCTCAATTGATAGACAACCGATCAGGGTTAGAGAATATCACATTGTTAAACTACGTAACAGGGTTAGCGTATATCATATTGTTAGTCTACGTAACAGTGTTAGAGGATATCACATTGCTAGACTACGTAACAGGGTTAGAATATGTCATATTGCTAGACTAACAGGGCTAGAAGATATCATATTGCTAGACTACTTTCTATTATCTTGTAATAAATATGCCCCAATACACGTCGATGTGACTTTACTGTTTCTATAATTTAAGTGAAGTAATATAACTTTTTTTTTCTCTTTAAAATGTGCCATTTTAAAACACATACTGATCTTAGTTCAAATCTCTTAAATTTAAACAAACGAACAAAAATGCTAAGATATGCCCCAAAACGTGTACTTTTATAAAATATTGTATGCATGTACTTTTAAAACAATGGGAACTAGTCATTGCAGAAAGTCATTTACAACTTTTATTTCATGAAATAATTTGGCATTGGCTTACGTTTGGGGAAGGTTAAAATTCTGTCATGTATTTCCGCTGCCCTGGCTGCATCTTCAACTTCTTCATCGGTTGCCCCAAGTCTACCATAGCGAATGTTGTACCTATTAGAAATACGCAAAGAAATACATCAAGTCTATTAGGGGAATTTTGTACCTATCTCATATTTACACACACAAAAATAAAAACGTATGCATTAAGTTTAACGCAAGTAATGTTGTAATTACAAGAACTAGGCACATACTGGAGATATCAAATAAGTAATTTTGAATTGGTCTAAATAAGATTCTGTAGAAGGAAAAAAGCAATATGATGTACATAAAACTAAGAGATCTTGGTTTTCATTACCTGATATCATTGTTAAATAAAACCGTATCTTGAGGCACCACTCCAATATGGCTGCGAAGAGAGGTTTGCGTCACCTACAGAACAAACACGTTATACAGACACTCATCAACGGGTATGTGACAGTTATTGTGAAGTTATTATGTGTTTCACTGTCAGTGTGTTTTGTGATATCGCTATGTGTTTTAGCTATCAGTGTGTGTTGTGTTGTGTTGACAGTTTTTTTTTCTTTTATCAGTGTGTTGTGCTAACAATGTGTTGTTCTGTCAGTGTGTGTTGTGTTAGTAGTGTGTTTTTCTATCAGCATGTGTTGGTCTATTAGTCTGTTTAGAAAGCAGTGTTTAAATTGTATATTTTTTAATGATCAAAGCTTGATTCATATAAAACTAATATGTCACTCTTTTACGAACCTACGACTGACAAACGACATATAAGTATAAGCTCATTGTCTCCCTCTCTGTCCAGATGGGGGAGGGAGTGTGTACACAACACTTGAGATTGTATTTACGTGATTAAAGTATAACTTTATTTGGTGAGTAGTGTCTTTATATTTATTGATCACTATTCCCTTAATGTAGGGTGAACATTATACGCCTTTGATCATTGTGATATACCTTGACCTTCTATTTTACCTGTGATATATCTTGGCCGTCTATTTTGATGCAGCCTTTTTGAACATCGTAGAAACGGAACAACAACCGAACAATTGTGCTCTTCCCACTTCCTGTGTGACCAACCTGTGTCCAGAAAATAAAACATTCAATTTGTCACAATGTAATATCTGTAAATCTGCAGCACAGAGAAGGTGCGAAAGATAAAACATGACCATAAAGGTTTATATCTAAATCAAGCTAACTATAAATAATTGAGCAGTCCAGATCAGTTCGATCTCGGAATCTTTATTTGTTAAAGATGGGTAACTATACTGTACAACTTGCAAGATCATTTAACTTCTGTATGTTTAAAAAAATATCCAAATAAAATGATACAATATTCGATTCAACTGCGACTTACTAGTGCGTATGTTTGTCCAGCAGGAACTTTGAAAGAAACATTCTTCAGTATTGATTTCCTTTTAGAAAAACGAAGGATTTTTAAATATTGAATAATTCTAACAGAAATACACTTTGATACACGCCTTAGATATACAAACGTTTTTACAACTTAACATGTTCTTAGGATATTTACAAATAACAATTATGGGAATGGATAGAAAAGAATATCATATTTTTGACTTGATAAAATAGAAAGTAAGATAAAATGTAAGTTTCAGTTAAAACATTAATTTAATTTGTCCATCATTGAAAAAATTTATTATTCCAATATTACTTTAGAAGATTGTGGGATCCAACAATGTGAAATGTTAAAACAATATAGTTTAACTTGTATGAACATTAAAGACGCCCCTGCTAGTAGAACAACAAACAAACGTTAAAACAATATAGTTAAACTTGTATGAATATTAAAGACGCCCCTGCTAGTAGAACAACAAACAAATGTTAAAACAATATAGTTAAACTTGTATGAACATTAAAGACGCCCCTGCTAGTAGAACAACAAACAAAAGCTAAGTGCCAGAAAAGTAATTGAGGAGGTTATTGTTTGTAAAACTTGGATCAGGCTAATCAAAGAAACAATTTCATCACTGATTCTATAACACATACGTGACTGAGAAGTGCAAACATCTCTCAGAGTCAATAGACGACACCTTTTATTGACTCGCTGCTGTCAGAGTCAATAGACACCCCTTTATTGACTCGCTGCTTAAGAGTCAAAGTACCACCCAGCAGAAACCACTCCAAAGCCACCCAAACCACATGTACGCACCCAGGCCACAGATCCCCCCCGCCCCCACCCCCATCTTACAACCAACACTTCAACCCAAACTTACCCCCTCACACTACAGCCCGGACGCCCCCCCACCACACCCCACGGAACCCGTACCCCCCCCAAGAACAACCCTCGCCAGGGAGAAAACAACCCAGCAGCAACTCCCCCAAAACACCAGTTACATATAACCCCACACGAAAATACACGCGGAACCCACCCACTCGTGTCTGCATGCATTCTTTACCCCGCCCCCAGACCAAAACCACCGCCCCTCCCTCCTACCACAACGCGCAAGACAACATACACCACGATCCACACGGAACCCCCCCAACCAATTACAACCCCCGACCCCACATACCACCGCAACCAACACCCAATAACCGACAAGAAATTCAGCCACAACCGACCGACAAACCCACCCACACACTACAAGCCAAGCCCCATTGCGCCAACCCACTGTCGTTCATCCCACCCAACAGACAACCCTCATCAACAGGGCAACAACAGACGAATCGAAAGTGCCACACACCCCCCCCACTCCCAAACTCCCAACAGCACACTCCCCGCAGCCACAAACAGCCATTCGGAACCCTAACTCACAAGGCCCCCACCCCGCTCCAGATTCAACGACGTATCCCCAAACCGAGCCACGTCGAAACAACAATCGCAATTCCCCCACGTGACCCGACCCGGCACAACCACCACACACACAACACAACCGCCGTCCCCCACACGACAACCCAGCCCATCGAGCCAATCCCCTAAATTTTTCAATCCCCACCCCTACCCCCAGAAACCCGCCAACACCATACACCCCCAACTCCTCCCCTCCCCACGCCTCCCACCTCCCAACCAGCCACCCCACCCCCAACCACACCCTGACAACTCACGCACCCCCACGCAACGCGAAATCCCCCCCACGGACAACGACTAAACGGAACAAACCACCACCCCACACCGACACCCCTTACTGACTCGATGCTCTCAGAGTCAATAGACACCCCTTTTATTGACTCGCTGCTGTCAGAGTCAATAGACGACCCTTTTATTGACTCGCTGCTGTCAGAGTCAATAGACACACCCTTTTACTGACTCGATGCTCTCAGAGTCAATAGACACCCCTTTTATTGACTCGCTGCTGTCAGAGTCAATAGACACCCCTTTTATTGACTTGCTGCTGTCAGAGTCAATAGACACCCCCTTTACTGACTCGATGTTGTCTATAAAATGTTCTTCAAATAACTGGTGCAACCAGATTTTTAAATGGTCTTTTTAAAATCGAAAATGTTTATTTCATGAAGTGATGTGTTTTTTAAAAATATTTTTTCTTTATAAAGTCGAAAATGGTTATTTCACAGTCACATCAAGAACAGTAATTATATTTGATTTACTGCATTAAAACTGTGAACAGTAGTTAAATGCTTATGGCTGCTTGTTTTGCGTTCAGTTCTTCTTGTGTGGGACTGTTGATTCGTTATGGGCAGAGGCGCACAAGTGAGAGAGAGAGCGGGCCGCAACGGATGACCACCATCACACAGGGGTGACACCACTATGCTAATACCAAGAAAAACAAAAAAGACCAAGATCAAGACAAAATACAAAGAAGAAACAAAAGAAATAACCAGAAAAACAAATACAAACGACTGTAGATCAAAATACATATAACAAAGAGAACACAAACAGAAAAAATACAACAAAACAAGAACATAAAATACCAAAAACATACAAGACAAAAATCACAGAGTAAATACAACAAAACACAAAAATAGACACTAAAAAGAAAAACAAACAGAGAACATTACATAGATATCATACCAACAGACCACCACAAAAAAAAAACAAAACACAAAACAAAACAAAACAAACAAAACACAAAACAAAACAAAACAAAACAAAACAAAACAAAACAAAACAAAAAAAAACAAAAAAAAAAAAAAACAAAAAAAACAAAAAAACAAAAAAAAACAAACAAAACACCAAAACACAAACCCCCCCCACCACCCACCCCCCCCACCCCCACCCCCCCCACCCCCCCACCCACCCCACACCCCCCCCACCCCACCCCCCCCCCACCCCCCCCACCCACCCCCCCACCCCACCCCCCACACCCACCACCCCCCCCCACCCCCCCACACCCCCCCCCCACCCCCCACCCCCCCACACCCCACCCCCCCCCCACCACCCCCCCCCCACCCCCCCCACCCCCCCCACCCCCCCCCACCCACCCCCACCCCCCCCCCACCCCCCCCCCCCCCCCACACCCCCCCCACCCACACACCACCCCCCCCCCACACACACACCCCCCCACCCCCCCCCCACACACCCCCCCCCCACACACCCCCCACCACACCCCCCCCACCCCACACACACACACACACACACCCCCCCCCGCCACCCCCACCCCCCCCCCACCCCCCCCCCACCACACCCCACCCCACCCCACCCCCCCCCCTCACACCCCCCACCCACCCCACCCCCCCCCCACCACCACACCCCCCCCACCACACCACCCCCCCCCCACACACACCACCCCACCCCCCCCACACCCCCCCCCCACACCCCCCCCACCCACACCCCCCACCACCCCCCCCCCACCCCCCCACCCCACCCCACCCCACCACACCCCCCCCCACACCCCCCCCCCACCCCCCCACCCCCCCCACCCCACACCCCCACACACCCACACCCCCCCCCCACCCCCCCCCCACCCACCCCCCCACCCCCCCCACCCCCACACACACACCCCCCCCCCACACCCCACACCCCCCCCCCACCCCACCCCACCCCCACACACACACACACACACACCCCCCCCCCACCCCACCCCCACCCCACCACCACACACCCCCACCCCACCCCCCCCACACACCCCACCCCACACCCCCCCCACCCACCCACCCCCCCACCACCCCCCCCCCACCCCCCCCACACCCCCCACCCCACCCCCCACCCACCCCACACCCCACACCCCACACACACCCCCCCCCCACCCCCCCCCCACCCCCCCACCCCGCCCCCCCCCCCACCCCCCACACACCCCCCCACCCACACCCCCCCCCCACCCCACACACACACACACACCCCCCCCACCCCCCCACCCCCCCCACCCCACCCCACCCCCCCCCCACACCACACCCCCCACCCCACACCCCCCCCACCCCCCCCCCACACCCCACACGCCCCCCACACCCCCCCCACCCCCCCCCCACCCCACCCCCCCCACACCCCACCCCCCCCCACACACCCCCCCCCCACCCCACCCCCCCCCCACACACCCCCCCCACACCCCACCCCCCCCCCACACACACACCCCCCCCCACACACCACCCCACCCACCCCCCCCCCCCCCCACCCACCCCCCCCCCACACCACCCCACCCCCCCCCCACACCCCCCCCCCACACACCCCACACACCCCCCCCACACCCCCCCCCCACCCCACCCCACACCACCCACACCCCCCCCCCACCCCACCCCACACACACCCCCCCCCACCTCCACACACCCCCACCCCCCCCACCCCCCCCCCACCCCCCCACACCCCCCCCCACACACACACCCACACCACCCCCCACCCCACCCCCCCCCACCCCACCCCCACCCCCCCCCCACCCCACCCCACCCCCCCCCCACACACCCCACACACCCCACCCCCCCCCACACCACCCCACACCCCCCCCCACCCCCCCCCACCCCCCCCACCCCCCCCCCACCCCCCCCACACCCCACCCCACCACCACACCCCACCCCACCCCCCCCCCACCCCACCCCCCCCCCACCCCCCCACACACCCCCCCCACACACACACCCCCCCACACACCCCCCCCCCCACACACACACCCCACCACACCACCCCACACCCCCCCCGCACCCCCCCCCCACCCCCCCCCCACCACCCCCCCCACCACCCCACCCCCCCCACACCCCCCCACCCCACCCACACCCCCCCCACACCCCACCCCACACCCCCACGCCACCACCCCACACCCCCCCCACACCCACACCCCACCCCCCCCACACACACCCCCCCCCCACCACCCCCCCCCACACCCCACCACCACCACCCCCCCCCCACCCCCCCCACCCCCCCCCCACCCCCTCACCCCACCACCCCACCCCCCCCCCACACCCCACACACCCCACCCCACCCCCCCCCACACACACCCCCCCCCCACCCCCCCCCCACACCCCACACCCCACCCCCCCCCCACCCCACCCCCCCCGCACCCCACCCCACACCCCCCCCCCACACACCACACACACACCACACCCCACACCCC
This sequence comes from Ampullaceana balthica, assembly GCA_944989445.1. NCBI lineage: Eukaryota > Metazoa > Mollusca > Gastropoda > Lymnaeidae > Ampullaceana > Ampullaceana balthica. The sequence goes on along the minus strand of CALYLW010002839.1, from coordinate 5,333 downwards.
CCCCCCACCCCACCCCACCCCACCCCCCCCCCACCACCCCGCACACCCCACCCCACACCCCACCCCACCCCACCCCACACCCCGCCCCACACACCACCCCCCCCCCACCCCACACACACCCCCCCCCCACCCCACACCCACCCCACCCCCCCCACACACACACCCCACACCCCACCCCACCCCACCCCACACCCCACCGCCCCACCCCCACACACACCCCCCCCCCACCCCACCCACCCCACACCCCACACCCCACCCCACCCCACCCACCCCCCCACCCCACACCCCCCCACCCCCCCCCCCACCCCACCCCACCCCACCACCCCACACCCC
>CALYLW010002838.1:0-27201 GCA_944989445.1 Ampullaceana balthica | reverse complement strand
TGTTGTTCGTCCGTCGATTCGACGAAGACCACTCTAGTCATCCGAGGGTTGCTGGGACTGGCTTTGTTTGTGTGTGCGCAGATGGCTGATGAGGCCGATCCTTGCACGGAAGGTTCGGGAACAGAAGGGACAAGGGACGAGTGGGACATCTCCAGGAGGGTTCACAGCACGGGCCTTTCGGGCTTGCCTCTTTTTTTCTGCGGAGGTGATCCTGTTTGCCTCACATGACTTGGCACCTTCGTGGATGGAAGAACGCCAGGTGGAACGGTCCTTTGCAGCAAGTTCCCACGTATCTGGGTTGATGCCAAACGCTTTCAGTGAGACTTTCAGTGTGTCTTTGTAGCGTTTCTTTTGCCCACCGTGGGACCGCTGGCCATGCTGGAGCTCGCCATAGAAGAGTCTCTTTGGCAGTCTCTCGTCTGGCATTCGGACCACGTGCCCTGCCCAACGAAGCTGGGACTGCATCAGGAGTGTGAATATGCTGGGGAGACCTGCCTTGGTCAGTACCACTGTGTCTGGTATTTTATCCTGCCACTTTATGCCGAGGATCTTCCTGAGGCTTGTTGAATGAAAGTGGTTGAGCTTCCTGGCATGGCGCTGATACACAGTCCATGTTTCACACGCATATAGCAGTGTGGGGAGCACCACCGCCCTGTACACTTTCAGCTTGGTCTGGATGGTAATGCCTCTTCTGTTCCAGACATTTGGGTACAACCTGCCAAAAGTGGAGCTGGCTCTGGCAATTCTGACGCTCACTTCGTCATCGATGGTGGCATTTTGCGACAGTGTGCTGCCTAGGTATGAGAACCGTTGCACTGTGTTGAGTCTCTGGCCGTTGACAGTGATGCTGGGCTCAACGTAGGGCCTTCCAGGCGCAGGCTGATGGAGGACTTCAGTCTTCTTGGTGTTGATCGTCAGACCAAAGTTTGTGCAGGCGCTGGAGAACAGGTTAACGCTGCATTGCATGTCGGCTTCTGAGGCAGCATTGAGGGCACAGTCATCAGCAAACAGGAGGTCTCTGATGATGTCTGTCATAACCTTGGTTTTTGCATGGAGCCTCCGAAGGTTGAACAGTTTGCCATCTGTGCGGTACCTCAGGTTAACACCAACACCCTCGTCTCTGAAGGCCTCTGTCAGCATGGCGGAAAACATGAGGCTAAATAGTGTTGGTGCCAGGACGCATCCCTGCTTGACCCCGTTTGTGACTGTGAAAGGATCAGAAAACTCTCCGCTGTCCTGGACTCTGGCCTGCATGCCCTCGTGGAATTGTCTCACCAAGACGATGAATTTCCTTGGGCAACCGTACTTGGCCATTATCTTCCACAGACCCTCTCTGCCAACGGTGTCAAAAGCCTTGGTCAGGTCGACATAGGTGGAGAACAGGTTGACGTTCTGCTCCTGACATTTCTCTTGTAGCTGCCTGGCAGCGAACACCATGTCGATGGTCCCTCGCTCTTTTCGGAAGCCACACTGACTTTCAGGCAGGAGTCCTTGGTCAAGGTGGACCGTGAGGCGGTTGAGCAGGATTCTGGCAAGGATCTTTCCTGCGATAGATAGCAGGGATATGCCTCTGTGGTTGTCACAAGCCTGTCTACTTCCTTTTTGCTTATAAAGATGTATGATGGAGGCATCTTTGAAGTCCTGCGGGATCGTCTCTTGCTGCCACACCAAGAGAAATAGATGGTGGAGCCTTTCAGTCAGGGCTGTTCCTCCCTCCTTGTAGACCTCAGCTGGTATGGCGTCAGAACCAGGTGCTTTGCCACTGGAGAGAAGATAAATTGCTTTCTGTGTCTCGAGCAAGGTTGGGGGGTCATCCAGTGCTTTGTTTGTGGGCACTTGGGGAAGACGATTGATGGCTTCTTCGTTGATTGTCGAAGGGCGATTTAGGATGCTTTCGAAATGTTCGGCCCACCTCTTCAAGATCTTCTCTTTGTCTGTGATGAGAGTGTTACCGTCTGCGCTGAGGAGGGGGTTTGAACCTGAGGGCGTGGGGCCATACACTTCTTTCAAAGCGTTGTAGAAGTTTTTATAGTCACGCTTGTCTGCATAGCCTTGGATCTCGTCGGCTTTGTTGCTGAGCCAATCGTCCTGCATCTGACGGAGCTTTTGCTGTACAGTCCTGCGTATGTTGTTGAGTGCAACTCTCCTTGCCGTGGACCTGGGATTATTGAGGTAAGCTTGGTGTAGGAGGTGTTTCTCATCCAATAACTGCTTGATGTCTTCGCAGTTCTCATCGAACCAGTCCTTATGTTTCCTGGTCTGGTGCCCCAGAGTCTCTGAAGCTGTGGTGTAAATCAGCTCTCTGAGTGACGCCCAGTCTGCCTCCACGTTCTGGTTGCCTGGAGAGGTAGATTTCAAGCGCTCTTCCAGAGCATCCACCAAGGACTGCTTGCAGCTGGCGGTCATTAGTTTGGCAACATTTAGCCGTTTGGGGGCTTTCTTCCCTTGCGGGCGCCGTTTCGGCTGAATGCGGATGTTGAGCTTGGTGATGATGAGGCGGTGGTCTGTCCAGCATTCAGCCCCGCACATTGACTTGGTCACTCGTACATCCTGCCTGTCCCTCTTCCTCACGATGGCGTAGTCAATAAGATGCCAGTGCTTCGAGCGGGGGTGCATCCATGACGTCCGGTTACGGGTTGGGAGGCGGAAGATCGTGTTGGTGATCAGCAGTTCATGTTCAGCGCAGGTCTGGAGTAAAAGAAGACCGTTGCTGTTGCAGTGTCCCACTCCATGATGACCAAGGACTCCTTCCCAGGCAACGTTGTCTTTGCCAACTCTTGCGTTGAAGTCGCCTAGCAAGATGAGTTTGTCCGCCTTTGGAACGTCGGCAATGACAGTGTGAAGTTCTTCATAAAACTTTGCCTTCACTTCATCTGTATTGGTCATGGTTGGAGCGTAGGCACTGATAATGGTGAGGTGTTTCTTTCCAGCCAGTGGGAGTTTCATAGTCATGAGCCTGTCGTTCACTCCCTTGGGAAGTCCAGCCAGCTTTCCGACAAGAGTTGTCTTAACTGCAAAACCAACTCCTGCTTCACGCCTCTCCTCGCTTGGTCTGCCACTCCAGTAAAAAGTGTAGCCAGATCCTCTTTCACAGAGCTCTCCTTCTCCCGCGAGCCTGGTCTCGCTCAGGGCTGCGATGTCGATGCCGTATCTAGCGAGTTCTTTTCCAATCAGGGCTGTTCTCCTCTGGGGTCTGTCCGCATCGTCCCTGTCCATGAGTGTGCGCACATTCCATGCGCCCAATATAAGAGGAACTATCCTCGTTTGCTTTTTTGTTTGGTTTCGACCGCTGGTATAGGGTCCCCACCAGCCGCGGTATGCTGGCTAGGGTAAGCTGGAGCAGGCAATGTTTAGGGCACCTTTTCTAGCCCCTTCCTCATGCCATGGAGGTGAGCAGTGCATTCCTGAAGAGGGCTGCTCAGTCGCCCAGGGGGCTGCCGGACTCCACCGCTGCTCCGTGTCAGCGAAGAACGACCCAATGCCCTGGACCGCCTGTGTGCAGGGTTGCGGCTACGGCTCCCAGTGTACCCACACCTGCCGCTTCGTCGCTTGCCTGTCGCCACAGGACTTGTCGGTGACTGATGGGATGGGATGGATGACAAAAGTGACTTGCGCGATGACTTGGATTTAAGTGAGAAAGAGTTGCGCAGTTCGTCGATCTCACTCTCTCGCCCGAGACCATCTTGATCCAGCGGCAGGACAAAGTCGAGACGGCTGGTGATGGAGACGGGTGCAGCGGATGGCCATGATGTCCTGTGTGTCTTGTCATGCCCTTAGCGTTCCACAACGCTTTGCTGAGAATCGCTTTTTTGACCGTTGACCAACTAGTGGTTCCTCCGCTCTGTCCACCGAATCCAGTCTTTACGTGCATAGGTAGACATACCTAGATCACCGAGGATTTGAGACCCGTCGGCTACCCTCACCAGGTTTAGCCAGCTAGTCGAAGCCGTTGCCCGGGGTGTGGCCACTGTGCACGCTACAGTTTCTAGGAGCCACTGGTGAGAGCTGAGTGACAAGTGGGGACCAAGGGTGGACGAACTACCCTCAAGAGAGTACGACGTGTTCCCCCACCGGAGACAAAAAAATACTGATAAGAGAAACTGATCCTGTGGTCTACCACTTTAAAAGTCAAATGTAAGATTACCCTAACACTGTAGTAATATTATGGGGAAAAAAGCGTGTAAAAAGTCAAGTTATGTTATAAATGCACATTTAAAAAACAAAAAACAGCCGATTCCCAATGACATAGTTTTTCAACCATTTATTTATTTTTTATAACTTCAACCTAAACCTTGAGAAATGCATTCAAGGCTCCAAAAATCTTTTTTACACAAAGTAACACAAAAAAGGGTTCTGCTTTTCATTTAAAAAAATTTATTTTCTTCTTCCAATTAATATCAAAATATTCTTTTTTTTTCTACTTTCCCTCTAACTTCAGGAAATTTCAAAGGCACACTAAGGATAGCATTGTAAGATTCCTGTCCTGAGTTTAGTTTCGTCTTTTTGACAGTACAACCCAAACTGGTGGCATGAAGGGATAGTCTGAAATGGCATCACAGAGATTAGAAAATTAATTAAAATACGTTTGATAACACACACAAAAAATATAGTCGTGTAAGTCTAATAAAACACAGTCTTAGATATGTTTACATAAGTTACGCAAATAAACAAATATAAATGGATTAAATGCATTCTTATATTTAGAACTAATAATTAAAAAATTTGTGTAGTAATATATTAATTCTGTACCTTTTCTGAGCTATGTTGAGGTCTGATAAAAGTGTTGCTAGAGGAAGATTAAACTGGCAGAGTTTGAGACCCAAAATTATTATATGTGACAAGAGGAGATCTTTCATTCGTGCTGGAACACACCTGTAAATGTCAAGTTAATTAAGAGTATTTAATATTATGTTCATCCTTATATGCACAAAATTTAATTTTTATCCTTTGCTCCAGTTACATCTGCCTATTTCAAAATCTCATGTGTTAATAAACAAAAAACAACTAAAGACAAAACATATTTATAAAACCCATTGTAACATATAAATTAACCAAATTCTATACTTGTAAAAAATTGTTGAAGGTCACAAGGGTTTTTAAAAAACTAGTTCCAAATATTCTACAAATAGAAACAAAAAAATCACAGAGAAAAGGCAATGTTAAAAGAATTTCATTAAAAAAAACAAAAAAACAGTGACTTCTTAAATTTAATTGAGCCAATAAAATGGCTTCAAAAAAATTGCTGGACCTTTTAACTTTAAAACATCTAATCACAAAATTTGCTGAGTGGAATATGGAAGCACCATTTACATAACTACTCTTTTGTAGCATCATATATATTCATATTGACCACCACTGCTCTCATAGCCTCAGCTTCTCTTTCTATGTATTTGTCTAGGGTGACTTTAAAGTATCCCACCATGGCTTCAAGGACTGGTAAAGGGTTTCTTTACTTTTAAAGTCCTCTCCAGTGGTCATGTTTCTCACTTACCATAAAGGATGCAGGTGAGAAGCTAGTAGCTGAGAAATGGTATTGTTAGCATTGGAAAATGAAACTAAGATTATCAACTGTGTTGTGGTAACAGCTGTCACAGAGAGAAACCTTTCTTGTAACTTGCGTAGTTGTAGCTCTGCCAGCTCTTTTCCCCTAAACTTAATGCTGTTAGATATTTTTTTGCAAGCACCCTTCTGTGAGCAAGAGAGAAACTGATCCTAAGATACCAGGGTTCTTTTTTGTTTTGCCCACCTTTTTACTCTCTGACCAGGCTCTTTAATCTCTAGAGTAAACATCTTCAGAATATGTTCTTTTACTGGGATGGGCCAAGCTTGGGGGAGAGGATCTGGTATAAGAAAATGATAAATATTAATAATTATACTCTATCTCAAAAATTTAACATGATACATAGAGATAAATAAAATAATCTAAAAATTCAATAATTTAATTACAGTACATGCGATCGATCTGAAATTTTGATACATCGTTTTTATCATCGGCACGAGTCTGCCTGCAAAATTTCAGATTGCTAGCTTACGAGGAAGTGGGTTAAAAATCAATCCAAAGTTTTGGCGACAAGCAAGCAACCAGACACCACGAGTTAATATAAAGGATTTAAAAATTAAAAAACGTTGAATCATTATAAAGATTTCAATTGCACAATAAGAAACTATAAGTTACTAAAAGAAGAAATAATACTGATTTAAATAATGTCTCTTGTGGCAGCCAACATAGTATAAATGGTATGCATTATAATTGAAATAAAAAAAATAATCTTAAGAATGGTTTTATATAAATATCACATAAAATATGGAGAAAACAATATTTGTTTCAAAATTCCCTTTGGGGATGACTTTAGGTCAACAATAGGTAATTGTTTTGAAAGATGTTAATTTATAAAAATATTGAAGGTTATTGTGATTGATACAGAGATAACAAAAATACAAACTTTTCCCTTTAAATTCATAAGCTTTCATCTTGTAAACAGTTATCAGACACTGCAAGTACATGATACACTGACACTGCAACAATCTAGCATCTTCTCGTAACGACAATTTATCCAGGTTGTCCAGAACAGTTAGGTAGTATCTGAAAATTACATCAGTGTTGTTATAAATTAGAAAGAGTTATAATGTTAAATAAACTGAATCTTTTTGAAGGTTCTGGCTTTTATGGGAACTATGTAACAAATGCAATTAAAAACGAGTCAACCTATTAGTATTGTTTTATAAACTTTTTATAGAAATTTAAATAAGATTTATTTTTTAAGAATTAAACGACTAAGTTGATATGTGCTAGTTGGTGACTTTAAATAACGACACTAAAAAAAAATGATGCCTCTGAGTTAAGACGAGGATGAACTTTGGGTCAATAATAAACAGAAGTAAAAAAAAAGATTTTTAAAAACCACGTTTTTATAAGCGGACTAAATTGAAAATAATTTTCTTTTTCACAGAATTGTTAAGGAAAAATCTTTTTCTGGATTGATACAAATTTCAAACCTATATGCTCAAGTACTATGATGTTATATGACTAAAAACGTGGGGCGGGCGCTTCTAAGTCTAATTAATTCAATTCACTCATTTTCTTACTCTTCATTTGTAAACCCTAATCATCTTAGCCAAATGCCTAATGATGTGGTCGGGGTTGGTGTGAACTGGGCACGTGAATGTAATGTAAACAATACATATGCTTATATATAGATAAACTAAAAAGTTCAATAATTTAATAACGGTACATTCGATTGATCTGAAATTTTGATACAATGCATTGTCATCCAAGATCTATTTGTGGTAAAAATTTAGAGATCTCTAGGACCATCAGAAGTGGTTTAATTTTACGTTGGCAGATTTGAAAAATTGTGGACAGACAAACAAACAGGAACGAAAGTGAGTTAATAAAAACGTGGTAAAAACATAAGCAACAACATAAAAGTTTAAATTCACAAATTTCATAATACATTTTTGTAAAGCTTACATTATTGCAAGATCTGACTATCATTTAAGTAATGTCTATAAATATTTAAATAATAAACAGAGCAACCTAAAAACAAAAGTGCTTACTTTTTCTCAGCACGCCAACTATTTATGTCACTTAATGAGCACTTGAAAAAAATCTCAGATAATGATTCTAGGGATGACAGGATCTGAGTTGGCATAACTAGAAATTTCAATAACAAATTTAAAAGTTATAAATCAAAAAGGAATAATGAGGCTGTTTCAGAAGAGTGTGTATTTGGTTTTGATCAAAATATAATATAACATAGTTAACCAAACAAGACTTACTTTTTATTATTCTTCAAATATGTTGCAAAACAAGAAACGGCTTTAAATATCATAGTCCAAAAATTGATTGACAGTTTTCTAAACAAGGCTTCACATTTTTGTGTGTAAGATTAAAATTAAAAGGACTATTCAACAGTTAAAACCAATTTTTTATTTAGGAATCAATACATTTAAAACTGATTAAGCTTTAGAGAAAAAAAACCTCAAATTAAATGTCTGACTGCAGGATGAAGTATGCAACATTAAATAGAGAATTTAATTGTTTTTTTCGGAACTTGTTTACATGTAAATAGAACACAGCCATAGCCACTCAATTTTACTTAACTCGTTTGTTGCAGAAATAAGAAAAGGGCAGGCTATGCTGGGCAATACACTTTAAAAGAATGACAGAGGAGCAAAGAAGGTGCACCACCAAAACACCAGAGGAAAACAGCTCAAGGAAGACCTAGGTTTAGATGGACAGATGATGTAGAGAAAGATCCACATCAACTAATCTTTGAGAAGAAAGGCATTGATTAAGGATGAGTGGAAGGAAGTGGTGAGGCAGGCCAAAGCTATGCATGGGCTGCTGTAGCCCCACAGAGATGGATGAATGGGCGTTTGTTGCAGAAATTAACAAAGGCTATTTAATTAGATATATAAAAAGACTCACTGTCTTTCAATTTGTAAACATCATCTGGTTTGTCAGCATCTTTGTTGTGAGGAGGGACATGTGATATCACTGATACAAGAGGCTCTGAAATTAATTTTCATTATAACTACCAGTGATAAAGTACATATCTGATTTGCAAAAATCAATGTTTCTATTGCAGTTTCAGGTAGGATTGCAATACTTAAAACTACGTAAATTAAATTAGCTGTATTAAAATATTTTCAGTTATCAAATTGAAATAAACACAAGTTAAAAGTTAGAATTAACCTTTTTTTAAAAAAAAGAATTAATCAATTATAAATATTACTATTAACAATTTAATTTTTTTTACCTACTGATCCTGATTCTTCTGAACAAATCTGAGAACTTTCAACTACCGTCTTTGTCGTATTGAGGATCATGTCATCATCCAATTTGTTTTTATCTCGCTTAATGACAGCCCTCTGACTGCGACCAGAGCCAAACTCTTTAGTCAAGGCATCACGCTGTAAATCAATAAAAGAAGAATTCAATAATGAAACAATGTTTACAAACCAACAATAAATTTAAATTAATTCTAAAACATCTGAATTCACTGCATATCTTTTCTACATCATATCCAAAAGATTAGCTGACAATATAAATAAACAAATTAAAATGATTTAATCATGATTGAAAGCATATTGAATGACAAAGTAATAAGATTTCTAAAATATATGTAATGTGGAGCTAACCTAATGACATCTTCTACTGTAGCCCAAGTTAATTTAAGTTAAAAGTAAGTTTATACTTCACAAAGGGATAATTTTACAGATAATGTATATCTTGTGTGATTTCTACGTTAATGTAGCAGCATGTTAAAATAATAACTATAAATCTTTTTACATAATGGGTATGGTATTAATAGTATTATTATATTATAACTCAATTTACCGTTGATAGATCTACCCTAAAAATAAGCAGACTGTGAAAGATTGAATAGTGACATGTTTTTAATTTATTGGTTAAAACTACTCAATAAAACTATTAACAGTATTAACACATGAAATGCAAATGGTGTACATGATTTTAGCGCTTTTTTTCTTCCAAATAAATACAATGAAAAAAGAAGATTATCAGAGGTTCCAAAGCTAGTTAAAATTAGATGTATATTTCTTAACACCTTTTCTCTGAAGGTCTTAAGGCCAGCATCTATTTCATCAACTTTTGGCTTGTCTGAAGATATAAAAAGAATGTAAAGAAAGTACAATAAATCAGCTTTGTAAAAATAACCTGACATTATCAATAAAACATTTAAACACATTTTTGAATCTAAATACAGAATTAAATATTGAAAATCAAATAACAATTCACATGAAGTTCATTTTGCCCAATTAAGAAACTCCTCTACACGAATAGTAACTTGATCAATTTTTATTGAAGAAAAAAAAACAAAAAAAAACACAATATTATCTGTTCATCTATATCCACATCTTCCAGAGGAAAATTCATTTGACACCTAAATAACTATACATTATTCTTTAGGAATGAAATAAAAATAAAAGATTGAAAAAGTTCAATAAAAAAAATAACATTATCTTCTACCATCCACCCATGGATCAAGCTGGATAAGTTCTGCAGGCAAAACTTTGACTTTGCCACTACTCTTGTTGAAAACACCAATGTAATAACTTTAAAACAAGAAAAGACAAGTTATTAATACAAGTTAATATACATACAAATATAAAAAGACTAACAGGTACTTAATAAAATTGGAGATAAGTCATGAAAAAAACATGAAAAGGTTTTTTATTCGTTAAAATAACAAAAGAGCAATAAAATAGCATTACTTAATCTATCAATTTAGCACTTTATTTACAAAGGAAGGGATTTTTAAAAATCAACAAGTATGACTTCCACTCAGATTGTAGATTCTGAATGGGTCAATTCTCACTTGCACAAGTCAGTAGGAAATCTGTTGGTGTCTCCAAAGTTTTTACCAACATATGTCATGGAATCTATCTCAGCTGTCTGGAAGAAATATTTAATAACTTTAAATAAATTAATTTGACAAACAATGCTTGAACTTGTCTTTTACTAGAGTTACCAACAATAATAATGCATACATACTTAACATGATAGCTTAGTAGGTCTTAAACAATTATAATTGTATGTTACATACAGAAATAAGCGTAGTTACTATTATTAACTTTTCATTTCTTAAAATTAAAAAGAAGTTTAAAAAAAACAGAAAATAAGATATTTACCAATATGTGTTTTTTTCCCCTAGTTAATCTGGATTTTGGTAAAGTCTCCTTTTTCTGAGAATAGCATTTTAGGTTCAAGTCAACTTTGTCTCTATCCTTAATTATTCCATTGGAAAAACGTACTGGAATATAATATTTAAATTGTTAACATTTTTAACAGTATCAGAAATTATGGCTCTAAATCATGATATTTCCTTAAATCCATTAAGGATATTTCCTTAAATCTTTCATTAGTATTTAAAGGCCAGAGTGTTTCAAGGTTTTATCATGTAAATGAAATGAAATGGCTCTTTGTACAAAATAGGTAACAGACATAAGAATGTTGTCCAAGTGGTTAGTGGTATAGCTCAAATTCAAATTAAAGGTTTCAGAGGCTTATTTAAACATTTGATGTCGTCTGGTTGTTTGTACATTGAAAATCAAAAAATTAAAAAGTGGGTATACAGATTCCTGATTCTCATATCAATAGAATGTTTTTGAGCAGAAAGAGCATTGGACCTGGATGAAACTATTGGTATTTTCTAAATTAGTTATGGCTATGGTATAGCAAAAATAGTCATAGTAGTACTACTCAATCAAAAATCTTATTGTTGTCAAAAAAAATTGTGTAGTAGTAGTAGTTGGCAGATCATCTTGAATTAAACAGTCACTTCATCATAATAAGAATACCATTTAAAAATATTTAGCCTAAATTAGTTCACTAAGTCTGGGTAAAGCTGTCAAACTCCAACTCTAACTCAATTAACAGTTTTCAAGTAGGATCTTATACTTAGCCTATAAATTATAAATAAATAAAGGTAACAAAATGATTTTTAATAAAATAAATTAATGAAAAAAAATCTTTTTTTAAAAAGGATAAGCTTTTCTACTTTTTAGAATCAACATTTTTTAAAATTGATTTTTCGACCTTATCAATTCAATTTAATTAGTTAAACTTCATTGTCAATAACTTAAATGTGATAGTGTAGCTCGGGTTCTATGTTGACAAATCATGCATTTTTGTGCTACAAACACCAAACCTGGCACAGATGTTCAGTTTTTTATGCTGAATAAAATGTGATACAGGGCCACAGCAAAATTTTGACCAGTTTCTGTTTATAGTAACATTAAAAATGGCCGCTTAAAGAAATTCATGTAAGGTGACAAACTCATAATTTTTAAGCTACAAACACCAAACTTGGCACATTATGTTCAATTTATAATGCAAATCTAAATGTGAGACAGAAAATGCACAAGTTTGTTAAGTTTCTATTTTTATTTACATAAAAATGGCCACAAAAGTAAATTTTGAGTATGATGATAAATTGACCTTACATTTTTTAATCTGGTTCAATTAGTTCAATTTGTGTTAGATGCTTGAACTGGATGTTGTACTGAAAAGTCGGCTCCACAGACACAGCTGCATAAAGCAGTGCATTTTAATCCGGCCTTATTGCACTTACAACGCTTGGATCTGCATTCTTTTTTTACAAGCACATTTCAACAGTTCACGACAAGTCATAGAGGCTTGTGGCAAAACAGTCCAAAAAGGCTGCCATTGTCTGTCCATTAACTGCCAACCCCACTCCCTTGGATCAGGAAGCACTGGTTGTCGTTCATGTGCCTGGCTCCAAATATGGCCTCCTTGGTAAATTGCCCGTTTGCAGTGCTGAAACAAGGCCTCACTCGTTGGAGGAATGTTTTCAATTTGGCGGCCAGTCTTTGTAAACAGGTATTTCCTGGCACTGTTGACATCATGGCAGTTGCTACCTCTGTCATACAAAAGCGTCACAAAACGCTCCAGAACTGACATGTCATTAGCTATTAGTTCAAATGGAGCACAACACAGTTTTTGAAATGTGGCTGTAACATGGTCGCATTTGCTCCAGACCTCCCAAGCTGTCTTCTTGCCGATACCATTAAAACAGCTGATGGTGTCACAACCGGTAAAACTGTGAAACAAAGGCAGACACTGGGCTCTGGCAACACCTAAAACTTTGCTTATGTCATGAGCTGCAATGTATCGGAAGTCTTTTCCTGTACCCATGGCAATCCATAATTCCAGGTGAGGGTGGCGAGTCATGGCAGCCACAGAAAGAACCACCACATCTGTGTCGACAGTGCGAATCAGAATCCTACGGCAATGTTCAGCTGCATGGGCCAGGTGAAGCATCATCCGTGTGTCTGCTTCCTCGTGATTACATGGTGAAAGATTCGTGTGGTCAATGGGTTTATTGGAGATCACATCTGGACCTTGAGTGGTAACAATAAGCTTCTGTGATTGTAATGTAAGAAGATATCGTGCTAGGAATGCGAACAACTGGGTCTTGTTCGCATCCACCCGCAAGAAACTTCCCCACTGCGATGGTAATACGGTCTCTGGCGTCACACGCTTTCTCTTCTCTAGTCCTCGGCGCTCTCTTGTGAAAGCTTTTAAGCTGTCACTTCGATAACAGTCTGATCAGCAGTGATAACAGGAATCTGTCCAGGGTTGAGAAATTTGACTGCTTGCATCACCAAGTCCATAGCATGCTTCATCATAGCTGGTGATTTGGAATTTTCAGGGAACAATGGAAGAAGACTAGATATTCCTGTGAATGTTAACAGAATGTCTCTGCCACTGTTGTGGGCTTGAAGGTCTGGAAAATGTGCTAAAAGCCGTGTTTTCAGTCTGCTACTGTGTAAACAGCCAGTTTCTATACCAACTTCCTGTAGACGACTAAGGTACATTTTAGAAAGATCAGCCAGTTTTAACACTTTTAAGTTGTCACCTGTAGATGAATGTTTTACTTCTTCGATGTACTCTGTCAATTCAGCAAAGACCAAAGCTTTTCGAATTTGATCAGATCTCTGATCTGTCCAGTCTACTTTAGGCTGAGCTTTTCTGTATAGGCTAGTGAGACAGGCAGGGTGGTATTTCAGTTCTTGGGCAATCACATCACCTCGACTTAATTTTGCCAAAAGGTGGCTGTCTTGAAGAATCAGAGCACAGTTCCTAATCCTTTCATCCAGCTTAAAAGTAGAAGCATGTCTAAGATCCTTTGCTGGTGCTTTCTTACCACACAAAAAACAACTGAGATCCTTAACAACTACTCCATCTCCAGATGATCTCTGTTCCCTGCCAGTAACTTTTTTAGCAGGTACACTTTCCTCACCTGGGTCGCAAGATGCAAGTTTTCTCTTCAGTTTTGTTGTATTATATTTTAAACGACATGACAAATGAAATGAAGCTTTCTTTTTCATGAATGTTTCCTCAACACCATCTCCATCATCAAGTCTAGTTAAAAAGCCAGGTGACAGTGCGCCACATTCACCAAACTTAGTCAGATTTTCAGCCAAAGTCACATATGTAGATCCTTGATTTGTTTGTCTGGCATTAGCGGGACACTGTAATTTTTCTTTGGTATTTTTCTGACAAAGCGCACACATATCCCAGTTAGTGGGTTGAAAACTAGCAGCATCTTGGTTTTCATGGCTTACATTATGATTATCCATGGCTGAATAAAAAGTGGCTGCACAATCTAAAAGAAAGAGAAAAATAAATGTTTAAACAATTTCAAAAATCTCATAGACAGCAATCCAAAATTTATACTGCAGTTTAGATGCTATGACGAATGATAATGAAATAGGAAAATTTAATGCATGCATAAACCTGACCTTATATAAAGTTAACAAAGATGGAGCACCTAAAAGGCTAAAAGGCCTAACAGAACAGCCTGTACATCAACAAGCTCCTATAACTACTACATACTACTACTACTACTACTATTAAAGTATTATGATTATCACTACCAGTTTGTTGGGTTTTTTTTAAAATGTGATTACTGATCCAATATAAATTATCCGCATCCTATATTATATTATCATTATCTAACAAAAATGAATGAAAGCACTTTTGCAGCAAAATAAAAGCTAGTACTTACCCAAATCAATGAATCTTTGCCTTTTCGGAGTTTCCCAAGACTCAAGACACTTTCACTTTCTGTTTGTGTTCGGCCATCTTGCGATTCAGTTTGTGCCGCACAGAACTCTCGCACTGAAGGCTTTATTTTAATTCTAAAAGTATGTGTACTCGGTAACCAATAAAATAATCAAATAGGACAAATCTTTTAGTTAATTTTGGGTATAAAAAAGGAATTATTTTTTCTATGTTTACTGCTTTAGAAAACGTGTTGCAATATTTGAGTTGGAAATAAATAAATAAATTCCTACGCGTCTTCAAATAGTCCCTACGCTTTATGTTAATTTACGTTAAAAAAAACAAAGATTTGTTTTGGCTCTGTTTCTAAAATTAAAATATTATTATTTGTGAACACATTTTAACTCATGTCATGTTTGTAGCATGATGATGCACGATCTATACTTATCAATGCAACATAGAACCCGAGCTATGGTAAAAAGAAAGATTATTCAGTACAAATTAATGTATATAATAATACCAAAAAAAAACATTCTCCCTAACTGAAAATTGAACCTCGTACCCCCATGTCGGCAATCGATCACGCTTATATTTCTGCCAGCAAGACTTGATGTTGATAGTACTTTTTAAAGTTATAATAATTGTATCCCTCTAGGGCGAATTGAGGCATGGTTCATTGACGCGAGTGATAATATTTGATATAGACAAAAGCTATAAACTAAAAGTGCATTAATTTAATTACGGTACATTTGATCGATCTGAAATTTTGATACACAATGCATTGTCATCCACGATCTATATGTGGTAAAATTTTGAGATCTCTAGGACCATCAGAAGTGGTTTAATTTTACGTTACAAGATTTGAAGGAAGGATGGATGGATAGAAAATACAAACAGTTTGACTTAAATAAAAGCGTGTAAAAAAAACACATTTTTTATAAGTTGACTAAAAAGAAGAAAATAATTTAAAAACTTATAAGTTCAAGTACTTCGATTTAATATGACTAAAAACGTGGGGCGGGCGCTTATGAGGTTTAACATATGCAGTTCACTCATTCTCTCACTTATAGATCTCTCTTTTACCTTCTAAATTAGAAATCTTTAATTTTTATACCAAACACCCGCCCAACGTTTTTAGTCATATTAAATCAAAGTACTTGAACTTATAAGTTTTAAATTATTTTCTTCTTTTTAGTCCCCTTATAAAAATGTGGTTTTTAAAAATCATTTTTTTACCTTCATTTATTTTATTCTTTTTAGCCCACTAATAAAAACGTGTTTTTTTAAAAATATTTTTTTACCTCTATTTATTTTACCAAACACCTCATCAGCGCCCGCCCAACGTTTAATAACAAAGCGATGAGGTCACGGGGTGAACTTGCCACGTGAAATAAAACTAAGGCAGGTGGGTACAGATGCTTATATAAAGATAAACTAAGAAATGCATTAATTTAATTACGGTACATTCGAACGATCTGAAATTTTAATACAATGTATTGTCAACCAAGATCTATCTGTGGTAAAATTTTGAGCTCTCTAGGACCATCAGAAGTGGTTTAATTTTATGTTGGCAAATTTGAAAAATTGCGGACTGACAGTCAGACCGACACGAAAGCAAGCATATAATAATAAAATATAGATAAACTAAAATGTTCAATAATTTAATAACGGTACTTCGATCGATCAGAAATTTTGATACAATTCATTGAATTGTCATCCAAAATCCAAGATCTATCTGTGGTAAAATTTTGAGATCTCTAGGACCATCAGAAGTGGTTTAGTTTAATTTTACGTTGGGAGATTAAAAAAATCTTGGACAGACACACAATGCCACAGGAACGAAAGCAAGTTAATAAAAATGTGGTAAAAAGACATTAGTCTAATCCAATATGTTCCCTCTAAGGTTCACTTGAGTTGTCATGATACATGTGCATCAATTGTGTGTGCAAAATTTTACACCCCACATATAGCTAATAATAATATTATCCTGTCAATTGTAATTAACAGTAACACTTAGTAACAGTAATTCTAAACTGCTGCACAGCATCCGTCAGGTATCATATCTGCACAGATTAAACTTAAAGGGAACATTGAACATTAATAATTAACATTGGTCTAATTCTAATTTTTAACAATGTCAATAACCTTTGAAAATCTTTCATTGTAGATAAGAATTATTAATAATTAGAATTAGATAAAAATTAATAAAATAAGGTTGTTACAGATTACACAGGCAGTACCGCCACCGCGTTCGGCTTCAGCATATTATTTATATTATTATTAACGAAGTGGGTAGACACCGCGCAATGCGCGGCATCCACTGTAAAGCTTGGGTGTCGCGTAAACGTGACGTCACATTTTGCTCTTACTACTTTATAAGATTTTTAAAAATTCATACGGTACATGAGCTTCTGTGGTCTCACGGTTAGGACATTAGATTCTTGAACTCTAGGTGTCAGGTGGAGTTTCGTTTGAGTCTTTTTTTTTAAAAGTTTGTTGTTTCAGTTTTAGGGTCTGGGTTAGGTTTAGTTGTCTATTTTTTAAATTAAAATAGAAAAAGAGTTTCGTTTGAGTCTTTTTTTTTAGGTTATAGTTTCAGTTTTAGGGTCTGGGTTAGGTTTAGTTGTCTATTTATTAAATTAAATAGAAAATTAGAAAAAACAACAAATATAATATAGCAACCAAAAATATGATTTATCGAGCGCACCGTTCTCTTTGCTTTTACCAAATTAATTTTAAAATCATAAATCTTTTTAAAAATAAATTTTAAGCTATTAAGGTGGACTGGGTATACCAAAATAAACAGACTGTGTAATGCGTGTCATCCACCCAACTGAGTGGACACCGCACGTTACGCAGTGTCTACCATCGGCCTATTATTAATTATTAATAATATTAATATTATTATGACTTTTAACTTACTGGCTTTTATGGTTTCCCCTGGGCCCTCATCATTACAAACTTCAAACACAGGCATGACCAGTAGTAATTTCTTAATATTCCATGTGTTAAAAAAACTGCAAGGAAGACTCAAAATTTTTTGTTTTAGTTGGTACTCAGTTACTGAGCTGTTGTCTGTCACTTTCATTTATTTACATACTAAATACTTAAATTAATACTAGGCTAAACAATAACATAAAAATTGTTTCTGCTATTGGCAGAGCCTACCAATAATCTTTTTACAAAATGAGAATAAACAGACTATATTTTGTAAGCGTGATAAAAATAAAATCGCAAAACTTTGATACTGAATTACAAATCGAACTGTCAGATTATTTTGATAAACGTGCTTTTGTTTTTATTCCCGTTTAGAAGCAAAGCCAGATTTTTTCAACAATGATTTTAGAAGGTTAAACCAATTAAAGAACTTTATTGATGAGGACTAATACATTTTGTTCTAAAATAATAAATATTTGTAATTTGTTTGCTATTATTACTATTTATTAGTGGCATTAGTGGTTATAAATAAAGTTGGAATCATTATATTTCAAATAAGGAAGAGACGAACCACCAATTCCAATAAATACTGTACTGTATATTTCATTTAAATATAATGTAAAGTATAATTAAAATTAAACATTCATTAAGTTAAGTGTACTATTATTATTTAGTTAGGCCTTCAATTTAGAGATGCATCATTCGGCATCATTATTACGAATTACTATTTATTTATTATTATAATGAATCATTATCAATCAACACAAGTGACCCAACACAGTTCAGTAATAACATTTGCCAGGCATAGTATAGAGTATAGCCATAGGCCTCAATTGGCCATTTAGTAAATGTACTATAGTTTAAGAAATTAATATCAGTTAAATTAATATGCCTAATGACTAATGATTTAATGATTAGCGGCCAAAAATTAATTCTAAGTCTTAGTTTCACTTAGTAACTGTTAGATTACAGATGTTTATGCGAATTATGCGAGTTATCGTAGATTGCAATCTCTCTGTAATAATTTACAGTTTACAGTGTAAAGTAAACTGATATTTAGTTTAGTTTAGAATTACTAACTAAGTCGACTAAGAATTTAGATTTTAACTCTTACTGAGTTACTGTAACTGTAATAATTTACAGCTACAGTGTAAAGTAAAGTAAACTGATATTTAGTTTAGTATATTTAGTTTAGTTTTGAATTACTAAGTACTAAGACTTACTTTGGCCTTTAGTTACTTTTACTACTAGTACTAAGTCTAAGACTAAACTAAGTGACTAGTAAATTCTTAATAAGAATTTAGTAATTTAGATTTTACTGATTTAATGCTACTTTTTTTTCACCAAGCTTTTAACTATATAGATAAAAGTCTATATGCCATCAAAGTTTATTAATCATACTTTAAAAATACATGTTAAACGATCTAAACATTTTACTTTACTGCATATGTTCAAATCCAATAAAAGAATCAATTTGCAACCATTGGACACTACTTTCATTTGCCAGCTCACTGTAAGAGCCCGGTTAGCTCAGTCGGTAGAGCATCAGACTTTTAATCTGAGGGTCAAGGGTTCAAGTCCCTTATCGGGCGTTTCTTTTTCTATGTTTTTGTCTATGTTTTGACTTTCATAGAGCAAAACCAAAATGCATATTAAGAAATATTATTTAAAGCAGTAGTTTTTAAAAGTTAGTTTTATTTAAAATAATACTATTGACTATTACTAACTATTACAGTTACAGACGCTCCAGACCTGTATTTGAATTTTAAATGTTGATGCCGTGTTGGGTTTCTTGGTTTGTTTGAGCAAAACATTGCAGGCCCGAATTCCAGACATGAGACATGAAATATGATGATTTGTATGTGTTTGCTCATCTATAATATGATAGGGAACAAGCAGTGGCGTAACAACGGGTTGGCATCGGGGCAGTTGCCAAGGGCGCCAGCTGAAAAGGGCGTCACTAAATAACTAATTTTAAAATTTGTATTTAAATAAATACAGTCGGATCTCTCTCTCTCTCTCTCTCTCTCTCTCTCTCTCTCTCTCCTCTCTCTCTCTCTCTCTCTCTCTCTCTCTCTCTCTCTCTCTCTCTCTCTCTCTCTCTCTCTCTCTCTCTCTCTCTCATCTCTCTCTCTCTCTCTCTCTCTCTCTCTCTCTCTCTCTCTCTCTCCCTCTCTCTCTCTCTCTCTCCTCTCTCTCTCTCTCTCTCTCTCTCTAATGGCAGTTATTACCTGAAGAGAAAATGCACATACAGAGGCTGTTGAGGGGCTAGATGAGGACGAGTTGATCTGTCTGCAATTATCTTTCCAGGAAATGATGGTGGTGAAAGATTGATGTCAGTCGTAACTATGGATGAACACTTCACTTCACCGTTGTAAGCTGATGTCCAGTGAATATTTTTGAATGAAAAATAATTCATACGACCATGATAAACAGATTCAATATAGCACAATAGTTGGTCACATAATTTGTTAATCTAGTATTTTTTAAAGTCAAATTGTTTTGTTTCCTTTTTATTATTTCATCACTGGTTGATGTTTCCTTTTTATTATTTCATCACTGGTTGAGGTCAAGTTTCGCTAATCTACTTCTTATCCTGTGAATGCATAATAGGAAGATTATCTAAAAATTGACCTCACCCATTTTAAATGAAAAGGTAGCAGATAAAAGATGTGTATTATATAATTGTCAAGTCTAATTTTTGCAATTTTTATTTTCAAATTCGATCTAGATTGAGTTACTGTTTCATTGAATAACTGTGACAACTGTTGAAAATTAACTATAATCTTATCTTATCTGTTTACAGACGCTCCTTCTATACAGAAGATTATTGCGTCCTACGATTATCTATGGTTTGTGTTTAGTCCTGCATTTTTATTAGAGATTTAAATGTTGATAAAGTGTTGGCTTTCCTGGTTTCTTCAGGCAACCCATTCCACGCCCGAATTCCGGACGGGAAGAAGGAAAACTTGTATGTGTTTGTTCTTGCATACGGAATAAGAAAGGTGTTTTTATCCTTATGTCTATCTGAGGGTTGTATTAAGTTATCTTTGTGTTGTATTTCTAAATTAGAATTAATTGCTTTATGTATGATTACTACTTTGCTCTTGGTTCTTCTATCCTCTAGTGTTTCAAGGTTTAATGATTTAACTAATGGTGTTATTCTTGTCAGTTTTGAATATTCTCCAGTAATGAATCTGGCAGCTCTTTTTTGAATTTGTTCTAGTTTATCAATGTTTTCTTTGGTGGATGGGTCCCATACAGAAGATGCATATTCTAGTACAGGTCTCACCAAAGTGAGGTAGCATTTTAGTTTTATATCTCTATTACATTTGTTAAAGTTTCTTTTTATAAAGCCTAAGGTTTTGTTTGATTTTTTAATAACTTCATTGACATGGGGATTCCATGATAGTTTCTCATTTATTAAGACTCCTAAGTATTTTGCATCTTTAGTTTGGGTTAGTTCCTTTTCCATGAATGAAATATTTTGAATTTATTTGTTTCTTTTTCTTTGTTACTCTTAACAGTTGACACTTTTCTGGGTGGAAACTCATACTCCAGTTAGTTTCCCATTTTATCAATTCATCTAGGTCTTTTTGTAAAATTTTGCTATCTTGTTCTGATTTAATTGTTCTATTGATTATACAATCATCAGCAAATAACCTAACTTTTGTTCCTGTTGAGATGTTGTTGGGTAAATCATTTATATATATTAAAAAGAGTAAGGGACCTAGCACAGTCCTTGTGGAACTCCTGAATTAACCTTTATTGGTGCAGATTTAGATCCATTAATTATTACAGTTTGCTCCCTGCCCAAAAGGAAGTCTTGGATCCAGTGATGTAAGGAACCTGAGATTCCAAAGTAGTTAAGTTTTTTAAGTAAACTAAGGTGGTGAACTTTGTCAAATGCTTTTGAGAAGTCTAGTAATATTGTATCTATTTGATCATTTTTGTCTAAGAAGAAGTCGACTGAGTCAGACAAGCCGCGGTCCCGCGACCCGCACACGCCCAACCCTTCCGCATACCCCCCCATTACCGCCCGCCTCCCCCCTCCTTCTCCGCTCGTCCGGCCCTGCCGGCCCACCCCCCTCCCCCGCCTCCCCTTCCCCACAACCCGTTCCCCCCCCCAGCTCTCCCCTCGTCCATAAACCTACTTAACCAGCACTTACCGCCCAAGCAACCAATAATAAAATCCCACCCATGGAACACGAGTCCAGTAATTATATATATAAAAAAAAAATTTAATTATAAAATAAAAAAAAAATATAAAATAAAAAAATTTAAAAATTAAAAATATTAATAATGTATAAATTATTTAGAAAAAAACACCCCGCTCCCAAGGCACACGCCGAGAGTATGGCTGATTGAGTGGATCAACGGTGGCCTACCCGCAATTGACCACGGAGGAACCCAACTGAAAACTACAATCTACACCTAGAACACGATCATGTAACCCGCACCTGCGCGAGCGGAGCAATCACCTACTCTTAACGTGATAGCTGTACGAGTCTGTCATTGAAACCGCTTTGGATGGTCAGCTTTACAAGTTCCCCAAACTATTAAACAAGAGGGAGGTTTCACCACATATATAGCTTTACAGTTCAAATCCTTGGGCACTAAACCCCCCCCATACAAAAACCAACCCTGGAAACGCGAGGCGGAGTCCCTGAGGTCCCACCCCCTTCTAATTGAGGGGTAACCGCGAACCATTTCGGCAACCAAGCCCCACCCCCCCTCCCACGTAATGTGCAACGTGTACTAATACCACCCCATCGCCCGAAGTGCCGGTCCCCATCCCATCTGGAGCCCTCTCCTGTAAACCGCCTCCGTATGATATAAAAAAACCGCCCCTAAAAGAAAAAAAAAAACAAAAACTTTCTATTCCTTGAGGTCACTCACGTCGCCGCACCCCCACCAAACCCCACACCGAGCTGCCACATACCTAAACAAGATGTTACCCCTACAGAAACGTAACCCAATAACCCTCAACATTTTAGCCATTAAACCTACGCCCCCAATACAATCATACACCCCCAATGTACCATATGTACTGCCAATGCCTGTCCGCCCTCCGTGCAGCCGTTCCATTCCCTCAGTATAACCTGGGCTCCTCTCTTCTAACGTGCCAAAAACACTGGCACTCGCCATCATAGCCATCGTCCCCCGTGACAACCAGACCTGACAGTCCCACCACCCAACCACACGGAAAATACAGATCAAACGAGACTTACGGTGAATGGGTCGCTCGGCTTCGCGTGCGCTGGCCTTCGAGCCGTTTAAAAAAGAAAACAAAATACAGACAGGTCATAATAACCAGTTAATAGCCCGTAGTGACGACGGGCATTTTCACATCTATAAGAAATAATGTTGAACGAAGCTATAAAGCTATGATATTAAGATAGTACCGCCCGCCGGGCCCGGTGGGCGGTCTCCTGTCCAATATTGCCCCGGGGGAAGGTGGGCGGTGCCCTTTTTTGGTTTTTTAGTATTAGTGAGGGCCTACGTCCATAGCAAAAGCCAGGTTGCACGCGCCCAAAATACCTACACTACAACGCAGAGCAATAGAACGTTAGGTACGGGACCATATCCCGTGGGATGAGAGTGTGCAGTGAAGTGGATCGTGGTAGACCTACGGAGCTGGTTGGGGTCGCCTAGGTTGTGCTATCGCGCCCTTCAGGGGGGTAGTCTTAGGGGTGAAGGGCGGACCACACCCCTGCCGTGAAGTGAAGTCCTGCGTGTAGGATGGGAGGTGGAGGCCTCTGTAAGTGCGGTGGGGTGGGGATGTTGATATATAACCTGTGCGTCCGATGAGATACTGCAAGCCCCTAGTGGAGCGGGCGGAGTCTGTGAGGATTTGTGACTCAGTTGCACTACGCACCCCCCCCCCACGCGTACTACTTAGGTTTCCCTAGTTTAAGCAGAAAAAGCGGCCCGCCCCACGCCCAACCGCTGTTATATTCTACTCATCCCCCAGACCGAGTACTCATCGAGCCGGCGCTGCGGCCACAATACTGTCAAGGTACCACCACCCAATGAGTCGCTATCTTTTATCATCACCGTACGCATAAAACACCCCCACCCCCCATATAACGGTCCCCTCCCCTCCGATACGCCACAACCCGATATTTTACTACCCAACTCACTTAACAACACTGGGATAACCGCCCACCAGGATCCGCAAATATATTTAACCGGTGGACTATGGAGGAAATATCCCTCCCAACCCCAGCCCGATTCAGTATTAGCCTCGTTCCTTCATCCACATACTCAAACTACAAACATGTTTCACAACCACCTTTCTTTATACATGATCATTCATGCAATGTCTTTGTCGCTCCAACAACGTAAAAACACACACATACTTAATAAAAAATATTGGCAAAAAGAAAATAAAAATTTTTTTATATAATAAAAAGTATTTGCGAAAAAAAACATGCGATCAACAAAAAAAAAAATATACTATACTGGATAAAAATCAACCCCCAATAACCTTCGAATTGTGTAGTAGGAACTCTAGATTGTGTGAGTGTTTCTGAGTAACAGTTAAGATTGGTCCGCCAACAAAGAATTCTGACGTAAATGATCAGCGTTTCTCTTTAACTATGACACGAGAACCCTAAAATGCGACAAAATTGAAATCAAGAAGAAAAAAAAAAAGATCCCCACGGATATCCCTCCGCTGGTTTTGTCGTCTTATGTGTTTTTACGTCGTTGGATTTTTTGGGTTTGTTTTGTTCTTTCGGTTTGTTGATGTTATGTATTATTTTTATGAGGAGTATGGGTCGCAGTATAGTGGGCGGTGGGTAAACAAACACCAAAAATAGCGTGCGTCACTTTATGGATGGCTCACTTAGATCGATATAATAAATGATTAATGTGTTTTTTATAAAAAAAAAATGTACCAAGTAAAAACCTGACCTAAAATAATTTGAATTAGAAACGAAGAAAAAGGGTTTTATGAAAAGGAACATGCTTACCTTGCATGCCATATTTATGAAAGCATAATAAAAGAGAATATAAGATTATATACCTAAAATACAGTTTATATAAAATACAATAACACTTTTTTTAAAGGCCACAAGACAATAAAGTTACTGAGGACACAGCCCCGCGACCTCCCCATTGAACAAAACATATTCCAAAATTTTACGACCCAAAAGAAGCATTACCATTACTATATTACTATTCTTCTATGGTTCTTTTTTATTTTTGTAATTATAAATAAAAGGTTTTTTATTTTTTTTTTAACAACAAAAGAAAATTGTAAACATAGCAGGGCGGCGTAACAACAGCTTGTGCAATGGGACAGAGTCATGCCAAAGGGACGGCACGCCTGCGCCAGTTCAAAAAAGGGCGCCGACACGCTAAATCTCTAATTTTGTTAAAAACTTTTAAATAAAAGTAAAACGTGCCAAAAAATTAAATTAGTTAAGCCAAGGGCGGTCAAAGCGACAAAAACCCAGTTACCGGCCCTCTCGTGTAAATTAGTATGTCAACATATTTACTAAAAACATTTAGTATCCTAACGAGTTTTCATGAACTAAGAAAATCGAGAAATTAAACCGCTATCAAAATTAAAAATTTATTTGTAAATATCTATGTTACTATGGACAAAAAATTAGCAAGATTTTGTTTGCTCTTTAAGTCGCTCATCGTGTGGAACGAAGGATAAATTTATTTTATATCAAAACTTCCTGTGGAGAAGCTCCTTGCTCAACAACAACTTGAAGCGACACAACTAATAAGCAATAGTTAAAAAAAAATTCCATAGCAAAGTTCAATGTTGGGTACAACTATGCCAGCAATATATTACTGAGTTGAAATAAATTTAAATAGATACAAAGGGTGGCCTAGTCCCGAATGTCCCCTCGTTTGATCGTAAAACAACAATGGGCCTCTTCTTGAGTAAGTGTAGGTAAGTGGCCTACAGACCATAAGAACATGGATCCTTATTTCATGTCCATTTTGAAAAAACTGTAAATTCTATGATTTAATTATGCCAATAAAGTAATTTATTTGAATTGTTCAATAAGCTCGACAAACGCGGCCACCATATACATACAAGTTCCAAGAGATGTAATATAGAAACGAAATATAATATTTATACTGCAAGAGAAATGCAAACTCCTCATCAAATCTATTCAAATATTTTATTATTATTTTTATATATATGTCCTCTCAATCCCCATGGATACAAAACATATCTACGTACTATCTTACTATGCTTATTTTCTAAAGATAAGAATCTACATTCTTCTCCTGTAATTTTACCCGTTCTCTTCTTTACTTTGCCCTTGCTTTCTTTTTCTTTCTTCCTATCAATCCTTGCACGACCTCTAAATAAGTTGTGTTCAGATGCTAGGGTGATTTATATAATATAAAGCCTTACACCCAATCTCTTCACAAATTATCTATGTGGCTGACTCTATAACAAACATATAATTATTGTATTTTATTTTATTATAGTAATAAAAGCCCCACAGGAAAAAATTGACGTTTAGCTTTTACAACCAGCAATGTATACTCATTTGGGTAACCGATCGCTGTACACACCGCCCCACTCGGTTCATCAACCCCACCCCTCCTGAACTTCACCCCACCCCCAGCCCAGTCAAAACGTTTTAGGCGTGCCAACCTAAACCCCCCCGCCTCCTCCCTCCCCCAGCCTGAGGAATCCACCTACCCTCACAAAATTGCGGAGTCATCACGTCGCATCAGTGCCCAAGTAGTGCCTAACATATCCGCGTCTCCTGCGCTAAGTCGACACTCTTCCCCAGCCCGACCACGCCACACCTTAAAACCCCCCCCCCCCCACGTGAACGCGAGTAGCTCTACACCCGAAGGACACAAGACTGGAAAGGGTTCTCGGGACCCAGTGAGTCCTGGACCCCAAATGCCAAGAATCTTCACATAGCCGTTACAGCGCCACTACCTAAAGGCCAATCCTTACCCGCCACCCCAATCATGCTGCGCACCCCATATCCCACAATCGAATGGATTCTATTATATTCGACAACCCAACCAGCCTAAAGCGTGGCCCTTAATCACCAGGGCTGCACTTATTCGTCCCAAAACCTTAACGAATATAAAACCATTCACATACTGAACTGGTGAATGCGGTTAGTTTTATCAATCCCCGCCCCAATATGTGGCCACAAGCCTCACAGGGAGAAACATCAAAGACCTGGAGCTTGTCTGGGAGGACAAACCCTCTCGCCACAGGAGTCCCGAGCCCACAAAAATAATAAAACCAAAAGAGGAGCCCCCCACTTTCAGCGCAACCCCACTATACATAACCCCAGGCGGCGTGGCCAGTCCATACCCATCAAAAGATCCACGACAGAGTACCAGGCCCCCTACCTAACCAAATTGCGAATGCGTTACCACATATAACCCTCCTATCACCACGCCCCCCCTACCGTCCCCGGCCAAAAACCCCCCCGCCATCCACCCCCTATTGTCATAAACACACAACCCGACTGCCCCCCAACCGACCTCGCACCCACCTCCCTCAACCCCCCCGCACAACCCCCCTCGAACCGCCTCCCCCCGGCAACAAAAACCCTCCCTGCACCCGCACGACAATCCCCCCACCCCTCCGAACAACATAAGTTGCCCACCCCCCCTCCTCAAGCGCCCTCCACCCCCCCCCCTCCGCCCACTACAATAAGCCACCAAGTAAGCAAAAGAAACCTACCAAAAAAAAAACA
>CALYLW010002837.1:0-27211 GCA_944989445.1 Ampullaceana balthica | reverse complement strand
GATTGTATTCTAATGACGTCTTAATGGAATTCTGTTGTATTCTATTTAATTCTAATGACGTCTTGATAAATTCTAATGACGTCTTGATAAATTCTATTGTATTCTAATGACGTCTTAATGTAATTCTGTTGTATTATATTTAATTCTTATGACGTCTTAATAAATTCTATTGAGTTCTTATAAATCCCTATTGTATTCTAATGAACGTCTTAATGGAATTCCGTTGAATTCTATTGTATTCTAATGACGTCTTGATAAATTTTATTGTATTTATGACGTCTTTATAAATTGTATATTGACGTCTTAATAAATTCTATTGTATTCTAATGACTTCTTAATCATTTAATTCTATTGACGTCTTAGGGAATAGAGATCTAGGTATGTCTTGGAAGGTCTAAGGATGTCTAGGAAGATATAGGTGTGTCTAAGGATTTCTGTGGATATATAGTAATTTGATGGATGTTTTGGGGTGTCTAGAATAGTCTAGAGATATATAGAGAGAATTAGGGATGTCTGGGAATGTCCGAGGTAATTTAGGTAAGTCTTGCAATGTCTAGCAATGGCAGCTGGTTAACAAAGTCATTAGTGCACTCGCTTCACAAGTTGAGGTGCGTGGGATCTAGACCACGTTAAGCCACATTAAGATGTTGATTATTGACTATTGCTAAAAAGTCATTCGCTGACTTGGAGAGGAGATGGGCGCCGCCAAGTCTATTAAGCCCCTAGAAAGTTCTAATGGAAACCTTGGGACCCCCTACGACCACAATGTCTAGTAAAGTCTAGAGAGTTCTGAGGATGTCTAGGGTTATCTAGGTTTGTTTAGGGAGGCATATTGAGATCTAAAAATATATAGATATGTCTGGAAATTTCTAGAGAAGTCAAGAGATTCTATTGGATCTAGGCATATCTAGGGAAGTCAAGGGATGTCTAGGCATATATAGGAATGTCTAGGAGTGTCTAGGTACGTCTGGAGAGTTGTATGGTGTCTATTGAGTGATATGGATAACTACATATGTCTAGGAAAACTAGAGTTAGATTCCTGAGTCTAGGTATGTCTAGATGGATGTAAAGATTTCTTTGGGATGTCAATGTGTGTCCATGGATATTTTGGGGTGTCTTGTGATGTCTAGGAGATTTAGGTATATCTAGGAATGGGGGGATCTAATGATGTCTGGGAATGTCTGGGGAGGTTTGAGGATGTCTAAGGACTTTGTGTGTCTAGGTAGGTCTTGGAAAACCTAGAGAAGTCTGTGTATATCTTGGTCTAAAGGATGTCTCGGGGATCTACTAGGCATGTCGAGGGAGGTTTATGGATTTCTAGACAAATTAGGAATGTCTAGGGACTTTTGAGTGTGTCTAGGAACATCTAAGTAGGTCTTGGAAAGACTTGAGATGTCTGTGTATGTCTCTGGAGGTCTAGGGACTCTAGGAGTTCTATGCATGTCTAGGTTTGCCTAGGCAGAGATGTCTAGAGAGGTCTATCAGTTCTAGCTAGGTATGCTCCGTTTCTTTTTCGATCCGATATATTCTTTTACGTTCCTTTCCGATCCGTTCCAATCCGTTCTGTTACGAAACATTCCGTTCTTTTCTTATCCAATCTTTTTCCTTTCCGTTTTTGTTTTCTGTTGTTTTTTTGCGATTTGTTCCAATCCTTTCTATTCCGAACAATTCCTTTCCGTTCCGTTTCTTTCTGATCCAATCCAAGCAATTCCATTCCATTTCGATCACATCCTTTCCGTTCCATTATTTTCCGATCCAATCAATTCATTTCCGTCAACCCCATGTCAACACCATATCAACACCATGTCAACACCATGTCAACATCATGTCAACACCATGTCAACACCATGTAAACACCATGTCAACACCATGTCAACACCATGTCAACACATGTCAACACCATGTCAACACCATGTCAACACCATATCAACACCATGTAAACACCATGTCAACACCATGTCAACACCATGTCAACACCATGTCAACACCATGTCAAAACCATGTCAACACCATGTCAAAACCATGTCAACACAATGTCAACACCATGTCAACACCATGTCAACACCATGTCAACACCATGTCAACACCATGTCAACACCATGTCAACACCATGTCAACACCATGTCAACACCATGTAAACACCATGTAAACACCATGTAAACACCATGTAAACACCATGTCAAAACCATGTCAATACCATGTCAACACCATGTCAACACTATGTCAACACAATTTCAACACCATGTCAAAACATGCCAACACCATGTCAAAAACATGTCAACACTATGTCAACACCATATCAACACCATGTCAACACCATGTCAATACCATGTCAACACAATTTCAACATCATCTCAACACCATGTTAACACCATGTCAAAACCATGTCAAAACCATTTCAAAACCATGTCAACACCATATCAACACCATGTCAACACCATGTAAACACCATGTCAACACCATGTCAACATAATGTAAAGACCATGTCAACATCATGTCAAAACCATGTCAACATCATCTCAACACCCTGTCAACACCATCTCAACCACATTTTAACACCACTTCAAAACCATGTCAACACCATGTTAACACCATGTCAACACCATTTTAACACCTTGTCAACACCATGTGAACACCATGTCAACATCATGTCAACACCATTTCAACACGTGTCATTAATAATAGAATAAATTCGATTGTATTCTAATGACGTCTTAATGGAATTCTGTTGTATTCTATTTAATTCTAATGACGTCTTGATAAATTCTAATGACGTCTTGATAAATTCTATTGACGTCTTAATAAATTCTATTGTATTCTAATGACGTCTTAATGGAATTCCGTTGAATTCTATTGTATTCTAATGACGTCTTAATGTAATTCTGTTGTATTATATTTAATTCTTATGACGTCTTAATAAATTCTATTGAGTTCTTAATAAACCCTATTGTATTCTAACGAGGAGGCACGAGCAGACACGAGCACACCCGAGGACAGACGAGCACAGACGAGGACAGACGACGATAGACGAGGACAGACGAAGACACGCGAAGACACGCGAGGACAGACGAGGACAGACGAGGACAGACGAGGACAGACAAGGACATGCAAAGACACGCGAGGACATGCCAGGACACGCGAGGACACGCTAGGACACACGTGGGCACGCCAAGACATGCCAAGACATGCAAAGACACGCGAGGACATGCCAGGGCACGCGAGGAAACGCGAGGACACAACAGGACACGCGTGGACACGCGAAGACATGCGAGGACAAACGAGAACACACGAGGACGATCGCGGACACGCAGGTATACGCAGGCACACGCAGACACATGCAGACACACAGACACAGGCACACGCTAGCACATGCTGGAACACACTTGCACACGCTCACACACGCAGGCACTCATAGACACACGCATGCCCACAAAGACACACGCAGACACACGCGAGGACATACCAGGACACGCCAGAATACGCGAGGACACGCGTGGACACGCCAAGACACGCGAGGATATGCGAGGACATGCGAGGACACACGAGGACATATGACAACAGACGAGGACAGACGAGGACACACGATAACACACGAGGACACACGCAGCCACACAAAGACACACACAGACACACGATTGCACACGAGGACACACGAGGAGACACGAGGACATGCGAGGACACGCGAGGAAAGATAAAGACATGCAAAGACACGCGAGGACATACGATGATACGCGAGGACAGACGAGGACATGCGAGGACACGCGAGGATATGCGAGGACATGCGAGGACACGCTAGGACATGCGAGGACACGCATATCCACGAGGAGGCACGGCACGAGAAGGCACGATGAGACACGAGTAGACACGAGGACATACAAGGAGACACGAGTACACACGAGGACACACGATGACGCACGTGGAGGCACAAAAAGGCACGAAAAGACACGAGGAGGCAAGAGCAGGCAAGAGGAGACACGAGCAGACACGAGGACACACAAGGAGACACGAGTACACACGAGGACACACGATGACGCACGTGGAGGCACAAGAAGGCACGAGGAGACACGAGGAGACACGAGCAGACACGAGCACACCCGAGGACAGACGAGCACAGACGACAGACGACGATAGACGAGGACAGACGAAGACACGCGAGGACACGCGAGGACAGACGAGGACAGACGAGACAGACGAGGACAGACAAGGACATGCAAAGACACGCGAGGACATGCCAGGACACGCGAGGACACGCTAGGACACACGTGGACACGCCAAGACATGCCAAGACATGCAAAGACACGTGAGGACAGACAAGGACAGACCAGGAAAGACGAGGACAGGCGAGGACATGCAAAGACATACGAGGACATGCCAGGGCACGCGAGGAAACGCGAGGACACAACAGGACACGCGTGGACACGCGAAGACATGCGAGGACACACGAGGACACACGAGAACACACGAGGACACTCGAGGACACGCAGGTATACGCATGCACACACAGA
This sequence comes from Ampullaceana balthica, assembly GCA_944989445.1. NCBI lineage: Eukaryota > Metazoa > Mollusca > Gastropoda > Lymnaeidae > Ampullaceana > Ampullaceana balthica. The sequence continues at coordinate 22,706 of CALYLW010002837.1, read as the reverse complement.
CACACGCAGACACACTCAGACGCACGCAGGCACACGCTGGCACACGCTGACACACGCAGGCACACATAGACACACAGACACTAACATACACACGCAGACACGCACTAGCACACGCTGGCACACGCTGACACATGCAGGCACACGCTGACACACGAAGGCACACACAGACGATAGCAGACACATGCAGGCACACGAAGGCACACGAAGGCACACACAGGCACACGCTGGCATACGCTGGCACAAGGAGTCACGAGGATTCACGAGGACGCTCGAGGAAACACGAGGACAAAAGTCAACACACTAGGTCAGACGAGGACAAGCAAAGACATGCGAGGACACACGAGGACATACAAGGACACGCGAGGACACGCGAAGACATGCGAGGACACACGAGGACACACGAGAACACACGAGGACACTCGAGGACACGCAGGTATACGCAGGCACACGCAGACACACTCAGACGCACGCAGGCACACGCTTGCACACGCTTACACACGCAGGCACACATAGACACAAAGACACACGCAGACACGCACTAGCACACGCTGGCACACGCTTACACACGCAGGCACACGCTGACACACGAAGGCACACACAGACGATAGCAGACACATGCAGGCACACGAAGACACACGAAGGCACACACAGGCACACGCTGGCATACGCTAACACACGCAGGCACACGCTGGCACAAGGAGTCACGAGGATTCACGAGGACGCTCGAGGAAACACGAGGACAAACGTAAACACACTAGGACAGACGAGGACAAGCAAAGATACGCGAGGACACACGAGGACATACAAGGACACGCAAAGACATGCGAGGACACACGAGAACACTCGAGGACACGCAGATATACGCAGGCACACGCAGACACACTCAGACGAACGCAGGCACACGCTGGCACACGCTGACAAACGCAGGCACACGCTGACACACGAAGGCACACACAGACGATAGCAGACACATGCAGGCACATAAAGGCACACGAAGGCACACACAGGCAAAGACACGCGAGGACATGCCAGGACACGCGAGGACACACGTGGACACTCGAGGAAACAACAAGGACACACGAGGACACACAAGAACGCACGAGGAGGCACGTTGAGTCACGAGGAGGCCCGAGGAGACACGAGGAGGCACGAAGAGGCACGAGGAGACACGAGGACACACGAAGAGACAAGAGGAGACACGAGGAGGCACAAGATGGCACGGTGAGGCACGAGGAGGCACGAGAAGGCACGAGGAGACACGAGCAGACACGAGGACACACAAGGAGACACGAGTACACACGAGGACACACGATGACGCACGTGGAGGCACAAGAAGGCACGAGGAGACACGAGGAGGCACGAGGAGACACGAGCAGACACGAGGACAGACAAGGACATGCAAAGACACGCGAGGACACACGATGACACACGAGGACACGAGACACACGAGGACTTACGATTACACGCTAGTACACACGAGGACACACAAGAACACTCGATGACACGCAGGTATACGCAGGCACACGCAGACACATGCAGACACACTCAGACACACGCTGGCACATGCTGGAACACACTTGCACACGCTCACACACGCAGGCACACATAGACACACTCATGCGCACAAAGACACACGCAGACACACACGAGGACATACCACGACACGCCAGAACACGCGAGGACACGCGCGGACACGCCAAGACACGCGAGGACACGCGAGGATATGCGAGGACACGCGAAGACATGCGAGGACACATGAGGACATAAGACAACAGACGAGGACAGACGAGGACACACGATAACACACAAAGACACACGCAGGCACACAAAGACACACACAGACACACGATTGCACACGAGGACACACGAGGAGACACGAGGACATGCGAGGACACGCGAGGAAAGATAAGGACATGCAAAGACACGCGAGGACATACGAGGATACGCGAGGACAGACGAGGACATGCGAGGACACGCGAGGATATGCGAGGACATGCGAGGACACGCTAGGACATGCGAGGACATATGAAAACAGACAAGGACACACGAGGACGCACGAGGACACACGAGGACGCACGAGGAGGCACGAGGAGGCACGAGAAGGCACAAGGAGGCACGAGGTGGCACGAGGAGGCATGAGGAGACAAGAGCAGACACGAGGACACACGTAGACACGAGGACAAACGAGGACAGACGAGGACACGTGAGAACACGCGAGGACAGACGAGGACACACGAGGACACTCGAGGAAAAACGAGGACACACGAGGACACACAAGAACGCATGAGGAGGCACGTTGAGTCACGAGGAGGCACGAAGAGACACGAGTAGGCACGAAGAGGCACGAGGACACACGAGGAGACAAGAGGAGACACGAGGAGGCACAAGATGGCATGGTGAGGCACGAGAAGGCACGAGGAGGCACGATGAGACACGAGTAAACACGAGGACATACAAGGAGACACGAGTACACACGAGGACACACGATGACGCACGTGGAGGCACAAGAAGGCACGAGGAGACACGAGGAGGCAAGAGCAGGCACGAGGAGACACGAGCACACCCGAAGACAGACGAGGGCAGACGAGGACAGACGAAGATACGCGAGGACACGTGACGACTGACGAGGACAGACAAGGACATGCAAAGACACGCGAGGACATGCCAGGACACGCGAGGACACGCGAGGACACGCTTGGACACGCCAAGACATGTGAGGACAAACGAGGACATACGAGGACACACTAGTACACACCAGGACACACAAGAACGCACGAGGAGGCACGTTGAGTCACGAGGAGGCACGAGGATACACGAGATGGCACGAGGAGACACGAGGACACACGAGGAGACAAGAGGAGACACGAGGAGGCACAAGATGTCACGGTGAGGCACGAGGAGGCACGAGAAGGCACGAGGAGGCACGAGGAGACACGAGCAGACACGAGGACACACAAGGAGACACGAGTACACACGAGGACACACGATGACGCACGTGGAGGCACAAGAAGGCACGAGGAGACACGAGGAGGCACGAGGAGACACATGCAGACACGAGCACACCCGAGGACAGACGAGCACAGACGAGGACAGACGAGGACAGACGAAGACACGCGAGGACACGCGAGGACAGACGAGGACAGACAAGGACATGCAAAGACACGCGAGGACACGCGAGGACACGCTAAGACACCCGTGGACACGCCAAGACATGCCAAGACATGCAAAGACAAGCGAGGACAGACAAGGACAGACCAGGAAAGACGAGGACAGACGAGGACAGGCGAGGACATGCAAAGACACGTCAGGACATGCCAGGACACGCGAGGAACGCGAGGACACAACAGGACACGCGTGGACAAGCGAAGACATGCGAGGACACACGAGGACACACAAGAACACACGAGGACACTCGAGGACACGCATGTATACGCAGGCACACACAGACACACGCAGACACACTCAGACGCACGCAGGCACACGCTGACACACGCAGGCACACGCAGGCACACATAGACACACAGACACACACAGACACACGCAGACACGCACTAGCACACGCTGGCACACGCTTACACACGCAGGCACACGCTGACACACGAAGGCACACACAGACGATAGCAGACACATACAGGCACACGAAGGCACACGAGGGCACACACAGGCACACGCTGGCATACGCTAACACACGCATGCACACGCTGGCACAAGGAGTCACGAGGATTCACGAGGACGCTCGAGGAAACACGAGGACAAACGTAAACACACTAGGACAGACGAGTACAAGCAAAGACACGCGAGGACACACGAGGACATACAAGGACACGGAGGACACGCGAAGACATGCGAGGACACACAAGAACACACGAGGACACTCGAGGACACGCATGTATACGCAGGCACACACAGACACACGCAGACACACTCAGACGCACGCAGGCACACGCTGACACATGCAGGCACACGCGGGCACACATAGACACACAGACACACACAGACACACGCAGACACGCACTAGCACACGCTGGCACACGCTGACACACGAAGGCACACACAGACGATAGCAGACACATGCAGGCACACGAAGGCACACACAGGCACACGCTGGCATACGCTAACACACGCAGGCACACGCAGGCACACGCTGTCACAATGAGTCACGAGGATTCACGAGGACGCTCGAGGAAACACGAGGACAAACGTAAACACACTAGGACAGACGAGGACAAGCAAAGACACGCGAGGACACACGAGGACATACAAGGACACGCGAGGACACGCGAAGACATGCGAGGACACACGAGGACACACGAGAACACACGAGGACACTCGAGGACACGCAGGTACACGCAGACACACTCAGACGCACGCAGGCACACGCTTGCACACGCTTACACACGCAGGCACACGCTGGCTCACATAGACACACAGACACACACAGACACACGCAGACACGCACTAGCACACGCTGGCACACACTTACACACGCAGGCACACGCTGACACACGAAGGCACACACAGACGATAGCAGACACATGCAGGCACACGAAGGCACACGAAGGCACACACAGGCACACGCTGGCATACGCTAACACACGCATGCACACGCTGGCACAAGGAGTCACGAGGATTCACGAGGACGCTCGAGGAAACACGAGGACAAACGTAAACACACTAGGACAGACGAGGACAAGCAAAGATACGCGAGGACACACGAGGACATACAAGGACACGCGAGGACACGCAAAGACATGCGAGGACACACGAGGACACACGAGGACACACGAGAACACACGAGGACACTCGAGGACACGCATGTATTCGCAGGCACACGCAGACACACTCAGACGCACGCAGACGCACGCAGGCACACGCTTGCACACGCTTACACACGCAGGCACACATAGACACACAGACACACACAGACACACGCAGACACGCACTAGCACACGCTGGCACACGCTGACACACGCAGGCACACGCTGACACACGAAGGCACACACAGACGATAGCAGACACATGCAGGCACACGAAGGCACACACAGTCAAAGACACGCGAGGACATGCCAGGACACGCGAGGACACACGTGGACACTCGAGGAAAAACAAGGACACACGAGGACACACAAGAACGCACGAGGAGTCACGTTGAGTGACGAGGAGGCCCGAGGAGACACGAGGAGGCACGAAGAGGCACGAGGAGACACGAGGACACACGAAGAGACAAGAGGAGGCACAAGATGGCACGGTGAGGCACGAGGAGGCACGAGAAGGCACGAGGAGGCACGAGGAGACACGAGCAGACACGAGGACACACAAGGAGACTTATCTGTTTACAGACGCTCCTTCTATACAGAAGATTATTGCGTCCTACGCTTATCTATGGTTTGTGTTTAGTCCTGCATTTTTATTAGAGATTTAAATGTTGATAAATTGTTGGTTTTCCTGGATTCTTCAGGCAACCCATTCCATGCCCGAATTCCGGACGGGAAGAAGGAAAACTTGTATGTGTTTGTTCTTGCATACGGAATAAGAAAGGTGTTTTTATCCTTATGTCTATCTGAGGGTTGTATTAAGTTATCTTTGTGTTGTATTTCTAAATTAGAATTAATTGCTTTATGTATGATTACTACTTTGCTCTTGGTTCTTCTATCCTCTAGTGTTTCAAGGTTTAATGATTTAACTAATGGTGTTACTCTTGTCAGTTTCGAATATTCTCCAGTAATGAATCTGGCAGCTCTTTTTTGAATTTGTTCTAGTTTATCAATGTTTTCTTTGGTGGATGGGTCCCATACAGAAGATGCATATTCTAGTGCAGGTCTCACCAAAGTGAGGTAGCATTTTAGTTTTATATCTCTATTACATTTGTTAAAGTTCCTTTTTATAAAGCCTAAGGTTTTGTTTGATTTTTTAATAACTTCATTGACATGGGGATTCCATGATAGTTTCTCATTTATTAAGACTCCTAAGTATTTTGCATCTTTAGTTTGGGTCAGTTCTTTTCCATGAATGTAATATTTTGAATTTATTTGTTTCTTTTTCTTTGTTACTCTTAACAGTTGACACTTTTCTGGATGGAAAGACATACTCCAGTTAGTTTCCCATTTTATCAATTCATCTAAGTCTTTTTGTAAAATTTTGCTATCTTGTTCTGATTTTATTGTTCTATAGATTATACAATCATCAGCAAATAGCCTAATTTTTGTACCTGTTGAGATGTTGTTGGGTAAATCATTTATATAAATTAAAAAGAGTAAGGGACCTAGCACAGTTCCTTGTGGAACTCCTGAGTTAACCTTTATTGGTGCAGATTTAGATCCATTAATTATTACAGTTTGCTCCCTGCCCAAAAGGAAGTCTTGGATCCAGTGATGTAAGGAACCTGAGATTCCAAAGTAGTTAAGTTTTTTAAGTAAACTAAGATGGTGAACTTTGTCAAATGCTTTTGAGAAGTCTAGTAGTATTGTATCTATTTGATCATTTTTGTCCAAGCCTTTTGATAGTTCATCTATTAAACCTATTAATTGTGTTTCACATGATCTGTTTTTTCTAAAGCCGTGTTGATGTGGGCATAGGGCAACTAATCTCTATATATATAAGCCGCATTTGTTGTCTGTCTGGTTGTCTGTCTGTTCCCTAATAACTCAAGATCCAGACAACCAAATAACGTGAAATTTGGTACACGTACACAAAATTATACCGGAAAGGTTATTAAACAGGTTTCGTTCCATAAATATAAGATACTGGGGGCCCAAAATGTAGTTTTTCCCTATATGAGCTCTATAAAATAAAAATTATTGAAAATTCAGACGTAAAATAATGACGCAAATTAATAAACATTTTGGTGTCGAGATTAACAAGAAGGCGATTATCGCCATAAAATAATTTTTTTGTTGTTGCTTTGCTGTTGTTGCTTTTGTTGTTGCTTTTGTTGTTGTAGTTGTTGTTTTGTTGTTGTTGCTTTGTTGTTGTTGCTGTTGTTGTTGTAGTTGTTGTTTTGTTGTTGTTTTGTTGTTGTTTTGTTGTTGATTTTTTTGTTGTTGTTTTGTTTTTGTAGTTGTTGCTGTTGTTGTTTTTGTTGTTGTTGCTGTTGCTGTTGCTGTTGTTGTTGCTGTTGTTGTTGCTGTTGTTGTTGCTTTGTTGTTGTTGCTGTTGTTGTTGTAGTTGTTTTATTGTTGTTTTGTTGTTAATTTTGTTGTTTTTGTTGTTGTTTTGTTTTTGTTGTTTTGTTGCTGTTGCTGTTTCTGTTGTTGGTTTTGTCGTTGTTGCTGTTGTTGTTGCTGTTGTTGTTGCTGTTGTTGTTGTAGTTGTTGTTTTGTTGTTGTTGCTTTGTTGTTGTTGCTGTTGTTGTTGTAGTTGTTGTTGTTTTGTTTTTGTTGTTTGTTTTTGTTGTTTTGTTGCTGTTGTTGTTTTTGTTGTTGTTGCTGTTGTTGCTAAACCCGGGAGAAGCCGGGTACTTGCCCCTAGTATTTTATAAACCAAGAGCGTTTATTTTTTATTTATATTTTTACCAAAAGCTATTCTAAATTATTTCTGCAAATAAAAGTCGAGTTAATATTTTGAATGTTATCCCAAAGAAAACGTACAAATTATTATGTTCGTCTCTTGTTGCGTTAGATCTCTAGACATTAATGGTCTTGACGTTTATGACACAATTTAAAACATATATGAATGCATTTTATCAAGGGAAACTTTTTTAAAAAAATTTATTTATTTTTAGCTATAGGTTCAATAAGTAATACATATTACTGCAATTTCTTTTACATAATACCAGTTAGTTTTTTTATTTTTACGTAGAATTTAAGTTATATATTATGCCTTATTGTGTATATGTCATTAAATATATCTTCCTATTTCAAATAGCTTAAATCTTTGTTGCTTAGGCAGTTATAAAAAATTAAAATCCCATGTGAGTATCGTCTCTGCATCGCCTGTATATAACACCGTATGTCCGGTGTACCGAATGTGACATTTGCTTTATTCGTTCCCAATTGTAGGATCTCTTTCTAAAAAACTTGAAATAATGATGTGCTCCTATTTTCTGAATTCTCATTAAGAGATATGTAGTCAAACATTTTGTAATATAATTAAATATCATGATTTGTTTGCGATATATAGTTGAAACATCAAGTTATTAATGTCTATTGCTGTTTATATCTCAACGCTAGATTTCATGTGCCATTGATCTCTGTAATAATCTTAATAATGAATTATCAACTAAAAATTTGCTGCATTTTAAACAAAAAAACGTTTCATTTGTTTTTTTGTGAGCTTCTGTTTTAAAAGTAATTAATTAAAGAAAAAAAAGAATTATGTTGTTAGTAAAACGTCTCTTATTTGTCCTCACTCAGTTTGTAACAAGCCCTAAAATAGTTAGTGTAACATTGACAGCCAAAAAGCAATAATACTTTATTTAATGTTACAATCAGACAATTAAAAAACTTTTGACTGTGTTAACATTTTGTAATTTTGATTCAACACTGAACATGTTGTGTATTTAGAACTTATATTTTTTATACGCTAACAGTATCATAACTAACACACATAATAATTAAAGACATCTGTATCAGTTAATAGTTATTGGATGAAAACTAGTGAGCTTTAGGTACAACGTATATACCTTCACTTTAATAATATGATTGTATGTTTAGCTACGTTTATGTAATTTACTTAATAAACAATCATCTTCAATGATTCATGTTGGTTAATAGTGTCAATGGCCTGCCATTTATATATATATATATATATATATATAATATATATATATATATATATATATATATATACTAGCATGACCCATTTTTTAAAAAAGGAATTAATTACGCATGCACAATTTAGATCAGTCAATCCACATGCAAAATTAATCCGATAATTCCACACGCGATGTTTTTTGAAATATAAAAATAATTGTAACATCGAAAAAATGGACCCTAAAAATCCATAGACATACACATTTTTAATATATCACTATATGACATGTAAAAACACGTAAGGGGCCGTCCATAAATGACGTCACGCACCTAGGGGGGAGGGGGGTCACACTTTTGTGACGATGCGTGACGAGGGGGGGGAGGGGGGTATGAAGAAGTGTGACGTCACATCAAAAGGGTAACTTTAAATAAAACTTCCACTGAAATTGTTGGTCGCTAACAATTTATTTAATGACTTAATTTTTTTTTAAATCAGTGCTTCTCATTTTGCCGGTCGTTAGGCCATCAGACGCTGGTTGGCGTAAGCTATCAAGACATGAAAATTAAATCTAATTATAATCCTTAAATTTGAGAACTCACAAGATAACGTATAAATTGTTACACTGTGTCGTTTGACGTTGACATCAAAGCATTTGTGATGTAACCGCAGCTCCGTCAGCGATCTTTTTTGCCCGTTACCCCAAAATATACACGTTTATGTGTGCGTTACCCCCCCCCAACCCCCAGACTCTATGCACTGCTCACATAACTCGGGGATTTGGGGGATCACTGTTACAAACAAAAAAAATGCTACTGGTGAGTTTTACAAGCATGAAAAGTGTCTAAAAATGATCTGAATAGGATTATGTGTATATATTTTAAGTCAAAACGACACGGAATATCCTTTTTCTTTAAAAGGTGAGGGGGAGGGAATCTATTTGATAGAATTAAAAACGTTTTAAGTTTGATATAATTGTTCGGTTGGTTTTTGGTCAAACGCCCCTGGCCATTCTAGTTTTCTAGATCAGTGCTTCTCAAAGTGGTGGTCCGCGGACCGGTGCCGGTCCGTGGGCCATCCGCTGCCGGTCCGCAAATGTTCTAAAAAAGGGACAACAAAATTGTCAGTGCAGGGAAAATAGTGCACCGGTCTTTGGTGCAATGGCAAAAATTCCTGCCGGTTCGCCATACTAAAAAGTTTGAGAAGCACTGTTCTTGTTAAATGGTAAATGAGCCCATTTAAAATTAGTCAAGTATTCATTAACTTTATTGAATGCATCAAATGCTTGACAATCCAAATCGAGAGGAGCACAAAACAACTTTTCTTCCTAGCTCAGTTTTTAAGGCATTAATTTTAAATATCACAGAAGAGATACGTGACACAGACAAATCATGTGGATTCAGATTATTGACACTCGTGTCAATATAAATGAAAGTAGGGTAGATTTGGGTGTCTTCGTATAGTACGTAGGTAAGAAATCTACATAGTTGTCAAATTTTACAAAAATGCATTTTCTGGAAGGAACCGGTTCAATAATGGGCATATGTTCCAAGCGTACGCGTACACATGGTGTATTTTAATATATCTAGTGGATTGTAATGGATGTTATATGTCCTAAATAAGTCTGCATTGCCCCCAAGAATTCCCTTTTTGACCCCAGATGAGGTTATTTACCTCTGTTCGCCGACCTCTTTCTTACGGGATGCATGTCAGTCAATTGAGGGATTTTTTTACAAATACATTTTAAAAATGTTATTTTTAAATATATTTTTTTTCTAAACAAGAACGTTAACCGTGATGATTAATAGTCAATGTTTAATTTGTATGCATTAAAATAAATTATAATCTAAGTATGTTAACACAGTTCGTTTTCTGAATGCCAGTTAAACGTTTTTAAAAAATGCTTCACGCGGGTTACGATATTACAAAGTAGATCTTCACTAAATAAATAATAAATACTTAAAAATATATAAAAGTGATTTGAAACATACTTATTTTCAAATAGAAAATAAAGTGTTTTGTCAAAGTTTTGTGACGTATTTTTAGAGGCGGGGTCTAAGTTTTTGTGACGACGCGTGACGAGGGGGAGGGAGGGGGTCGAAAATCGGCAAAAATGGCGTGACGTCATTTATTGTGTGCACCCTTTTTATTTTCTTGTTATAAAATGTAATGAGACTGTAATAAGAATTAAATGTCCCCTTAGTTTGAGGACAGTACATCTGGCATGTCCAAACCCCGGCCTGTGGCACACGTTATATTTTAACTGGCCGGCGGCCTAATGGTATATGACTACTTGGCCCGCAGATTTGTAATCTAACCACGACATTGAATTTATACGAAAAGACGAAACTATGTGCTCTTTTCTTACAAAACTAGGGGTTGGTCACCAATATAGTGACAGGGAAAATGTTAGATCCGGGAATAGGAAGCCAGGTATGCAAGAGAGAAGACGAGGAGCCACCGACTAGGGTGCCAGTGTGTCGAGCGACAACGCAGTACGGAACAGAGACGCTTCACGCCGGACCAGGTAACACTTTTCTTTTCATATTTTTGTCCTTTATTAAACTAATCGTATGATTGTATGTTTATATGTAATTATGCACAGAAAAAAAGATTTACTTGAACCAAGAGAAACTCTTGAATTAAGAAAATTTGAGGAAAACCGAAAGTGTCTTGAACTTTGAACAAATGAACAAATAAACAACAAATTGAAACATAAAAACATTAGACAAAATAATTAAACAAAGTTCTATTGTTTAATGACACTCGTTTTTATATTCTTTATAGAAATAAGCGATGTCACGATGTCTGACTTCAATAAATATCTAAGCGGGTTCCAGACAAGAAAACGGAATAAAGAAAAAATTGAAAAAGACAAAGGGCTTCTTCGTAAAGTTCCTAAGTTAAACACATTTTTCGTCTCGTCTTCGTCTAGACCTAGTTCTGGCTCTAATCCTAGTAGTACTTGTGCATTAGCCAGTAGCAGTTGCAGCAATGCTGCTGATGACCGTCAACAGGCAACTCCGAAAAACTTGTCTGACTGCAACGAGCTACCTGAAAATATTATTTCTGAAAACTTTGTAACAGCTAAAAAAAAGTATTCTTTCTTCATTATAAATTGAAAATTATTGAAAAGTCCTGTGAAAATAGCTATGCATTTGACATGCAGAGGAAACGTAAGCGTAAAGTCCAGTTCGACGAAGCAAAAGGAAACGAGACCGAATTCTCTGGAAGGGAAAGATTCAGATGTACCATTTATAACGTCATTATAGATAGACTAATTACAGAACTACGGAGACCCGGTTCTGCTTATGAGGAGTTAAGTAAAAAGTTTGACTTTCTTACGAAACTATATGTTTTGGAATCTAAAGACATCCTAGAATGAGCCAGAAACCTTATAACTTTTTATCCAGGGGATTTGGATAGGACTTTGGAAAATGAGTGTCTGCACTTGTAAGCTCATTTGTTATCGAATGATGAAGTTATGGAGTTATCGTCACTGAATCTATACAAATGCTTAACGGAAAAAGGCTTTTTGGACATTTATTCCAACATAGGAATTGCGCTCCGAATACTGTTGTGCACACCAGCGTCAAACTGCTCAGCAGAACGGTCGTTCTCAGCGCTAAAGAGAGTAAAGAATTACTTACGATCAAACATAGGAGAAAACAGGCTCAATTTACTCTCTGTAATGTACATATAGTCAGAAATAATGAAGTCAATTGGCTATGATGACGTCATTCGTTCTTTTGCACAGAAGAAAGTTTGTCGTAGGATTCTATAAATTTTATTCAATAACGTAAGTATAGTAACATAGACTGTATTATTCTGATGTTTATTAAAGTCATTAATTAAAGTCAATTAAAATTGTATGTTCTTTAGTAGTGAATTTAAATTGCAAACTTTCCAAAATAGCTTCGAAATGGTTTGGGGGGGGCCCCAGAATGTTAAGTGCCTAGGGGCCCTGAGTCTGCTAAGTCCGGGCCTGGCCACGAGCCAAAAAACACATATATAAATCGTATGTTACATTTTTCACAGACCCTATTGAGATAATTTTACTGCCACGTGGAAAACACAACGACCAAGGATTTGATTCAAGTTTGACTACAAATGGTGATTGGGACACGGACAGTAAGTCTCGAGCAACGTCACTTCTTCATTCGTTGTGTAACTTCACATTTATTGTGACGTTTGTTGTAACGTACAAACTGTTATCTAGGCTGGAAGGTATAACAATTTCAGAAAGAAGTTATGGACATAATTCAGGCTGTGTCATTTATCGAAAACGTCAAGCAACTTTTTAGAGAAATTAGAACAAATGTAAATTCTTCTTTTCAAAACAATTATGATCATATCATTATCATGGCGCAGTCTGTAGGAGCTGAAGCTTCAATGCCCAGAATTTCTAAGCGGCAAATCTACCGAAGCAATGTGTTCGTTGAAACGCCAATGCAACACTATCTGCGGAACTTAATTAAACCATTTCTGGAGCACATCATTGCTGAACTAGACATGCGGTTCTCTTGCTTAACCAGGACATCTCACAAGTGTTAGCTCTTGTGCCAAGTCCTGTTAGAAATTGTACGTATGAAAATCTGAAAGCCGCTGTGGATTTATATGAGCAAGATCTTCATTCACCAAATGTGCTGCCCAAAGAGGAGTGCACTAAACCTTCGACACAAACGTGCTGGAAGTCACAGGAATCACACAATCAATTTTCACTGAGCAATAAATATTCGGATACATCGATTCATTGCAATGATTTATAAAGCAATACATATTCGGAAATATCGATTCATTGCAATGTTTTATAGCTTCCGTGCACTTTTTTGGTACCTCTGACTCTTCCCATTGGCTGAATCTCAATTTCCACCCGATGAACTCTTTTTTTACTAAAAAATGGCCAACATACTCAATGGTTTTCAACTTTTAGCACAGCAACCAGTTTTGATTTTCATCTCTACATCCATTCAAAAACATTAACATTATCTATGAAACTAAAGGAATCATTATGTATTTATTACTCATTAAGTTATTGTAGATCGTTGAGTTAGAAAGTGATAAAATCTTATATAAACTCATTGTAGTGTACGAGATCTTATCGATGTAAATTATACTTTCATAACTATTGCTATACATATTACATAATATTGTACATACACATTTTGTTATACCTTTTCTGTTATAGACACTCCTTCTATACAGAAGATTGTTTTGCCATACGCTTATCCATGATTTGTATATGTAATCAAACACTATTATTGATAATATTTTCTTATTTTAATTTTTTTCTTACCGATGAGCAATAGTTGACGGTTACAAATCAACAAAACGGTTATAGGAAACTTGTACATTATCCCTCTTTTGTGAAGATCGATTTCGATTATTTACATACGGTGTAAACAAAGAAACTTCGGAAAGAAATCGTTTTGAAAAAAAACAAAACAACTCATATCGCAAGATCAAAGCCACACAGTAGTCAGTAAATTTTTATTGCATGATATGTGTAGCAGATGTTTCGCTTCAAAAGTCGCTACGATTAAAATAACGCGGAGTTGCTTCCAAAATTATATACACCATTTTATAACGAAAACTTTCATTCCATCAAGTAGTATGACATAACTCTGACCTATTCTAAGTTACTTTTAACAAGATTTTATCAAACATAATACTAACTAATCAGTGAATATATGTTAAATATAATTTATTATTATTTAATCTAAAACTTTGGACCTTTTATAATATCAATATTGATTAATTTTACACTGACATTGGCATTCAGCTAAAGTACTTATGAAATTTTTGTATCAAGTTATTTGAAGCAATCAGTTCTCATGTGATTATCGGTAGAATGATTGTTGTAAAAGATAATCTCTTTTATGTATGCACGGTTAATGACTTTTAATGACATTTAATGTATTGAAAAAATCAAATGGCATGTTATTAAGGTGATGGCTTAATTGCATACTTGAAATTGGTGATGTCCGGTGCTACACGATAATGCACCTTCGTCTCAATAAAAGTATTTAATTTGTTACATCAGTATTGTCCGTAGCTGCCTTAAAACTATAAAAATTGCGAGTTCTTAACTTTAAATATTAATGAATTAGCGGGGCTTTTTTTAGTTGCCATCTGAGTAATAAGAAAATGTGAATTGTTTATTTGGATTTTATGTGTAAGTGTGTCCCATAACCTAGTGGTTGTAGGGAGGTTCTAATGATTCCATTAGAATGTTCCCGGGGCTTTGTAGACCTTGGCGGCACACATCCCCAGGCAAGCGGAGGACTTTTTAGCGATAGTCATTCATCAACATTTTTATTGTGGCTTTAACGTGGGCTAGATCCAAAGCCCCTCAGCTGTGAGGCTATATCACTTTTGCAGGGGTTTCAACAAATTTTGCACGGTGGGCCATATTCCTTGAAGTAAAGATATTCGCGGGCCGGATTAAAATAATATTATAAAAATTACATAGGTTGAGAAGATGTTATGCAAAATTTTAATTTGAAGGGTGAAACTGAGATCTTGAATGCAGTAAACAGATGAGGTCAGTCTCAATGCTACTGGTTTTGATACTTATGATATCATGTAGTCGAGAGTCACTTATTCTCGTCCTCACACGGTTCTTGTTAAAATTCGTAACTGAAAATGTCTGCTCACACAAGTATGTCGAGCCAAACAAGCTGATCATTTTCTTTGCAAATGTTCGAATCTTTTTGATTCTCTCTTTATCCAGCTGACAGTAAATGTAAATGAAGGTAAACTGTTTTGTCTGCTGCGACTTTCAGTATCACTTTGCAACTCAATGAGTTCCAGCTTCAGATTTGCCTGGAGAATTATCAGGGTCAACAGAGAGAGATGAAACATGATTTCCTCTTCAATAATTTCAAAGTACTGAAAGCGTCTTTGAAATTCATCAGCCAGGGATGTGATATCTTCAACATACCTCTGCATTTTTTTATAATATCTTCTTTCTGGAAAACGTGTTATGATATCCTGTATTGAGGGGCATTGTGTGGTATTAGGCTGCATTTGAAACAGTTGTCTTTGAAAGAGTTGCTGCTTGTTTCCAAAGGCCTTGATATGTGATTATAATTGGCTTACCATTGATTTTGCTTTTGAAGAATGTGTTAAGAACGTGTAGATGCCTTGACAGATTAACTAAAAAGACAAAATCTGCCAGCCAAGCAGTATCTGATAGATCTGGAATTCCTTGTTCCTTAACTTCTGTGAATTGCCCAAATTATTTTTTAAGTGAGTAGAAGCGCTGAAATGACATCTTACATCATTGTGATACACAACATATCCGTATTCTACCTGGATGTCCAGAAAAAAAAACTGCTGAAACCTGCGGTGAAAAACATTTAAATACTTAAGCGTTCCTGTGACTGATGAAAGATACTCTCAAGGTAAAATATAGTTTTATTCTACTCAGAATAATTGTCGATTTATTATGAAATCTATAAAAATGTTGAAAACCGTAATTAAATAATACAACATCATTAAAAACAAAATAAGGTATAAATAGCAAAAGAATTTACTATAACACGAATCTCTAAGAAATCACACAAACAACTACATTCTCTAAACTACTGACCAGTGTTAAGTTATATTGGTATGATGTTCTTATTTGAAATTCCAAAGAATGCGCCATTTGTTACGTGATTCCATTAGCAAACAATTTGATGAGATAAAAGCCAAGCCCATTTCTTAGTCCACTGGTACAAGGAGAGACAGGAATGACGTCGTACTAAGAAGGGTGGACTAGTAAATTACCTTGAATGTCTGTTTTAAAAATAATTATGTTAACAATTTAATATTGTTTAAAGAAATTTTCGTAGTATTTAAGCAATAATTTAATTAATGAATCGTTAAAAAAAACCTCGTAAAATTTTTAAGTTAATCAGAAAATGCATTGTCCTTGTATTTTCAAAACATTTTAAATCCTAATTTAATCTATCTAATTTCTCCCGCAACTTCATCTAGTTTAACATGGATTATAGATGTGTGTAAGATCTAGAAAAAAAATAATTATTTAGCAATTAAATTTGCTAAATTTGGTCCTTTTTCATACAACAGTTAGAAAAGACGCATTTTAAAAAGTATATGTCAATAACAGACATAAAATATACACTTAAATTAGCTTGAACAAAGTTTTAGAATCCTTTTACATTTTTATTAGAATTTTTCAAATATTCCTTGCCTCTTTGAATAGCTCAGTTAAACATGGTTCTTTTGTGTAAACATCATGTCACGTGCCTTAAATTCAGTACACATCTGAAAGTATTTTAACGACCTTGAACTCTATGTTTACACTTGTTCCATTCTTACTGACATGGATGTAACATCCCAACGCCAGTTTTCCAACCGTTGTGGATTTGGTGTGTGTGTGTGGGGGGGGGGTGTTGTACTCAAGTAAAGTCTATATGTAAACGGGTTAAATAAATAATATATATATATTACAATTTAATATTAAATATCCGTTGACACATTTACAACAAAACAAAAACAAATTGAACGTCCTATTGTTCCAGAGAAGCACACGAGGATCATAGCAATCTCAAAGAAGAAAATGCATAGTAAAAGAGAAAGGATTTGTTTTTAAGAGAAAAGATAAACACAAAAATATCGTAACATTTTTAAACACAATTTTTAATATAACAATTTTATTGGGGCAGTAACTCTTATCTGTCATTGGTTTGTTAGTGACATAATTACATGGAATAAATGTTACGGTTATTCCACGGCTCATATGTCACTGGATAAGGTCAGAACTGGTTACTCAGAAGAAACATTTGTTGCTCGAACGTTAGCTTAAAATTTATTCTTCATGATTAAACATTTTAAATTATTTTTAATAAAATGTATTATTATTATTTCTATTCAATGTAATATAAAAACAGGAAATAAGTGATATGAAATTTATACACATTGAGATGAATTATGGTGTGCCTAGTGGTGTACCTACTGTTGGGCAGAATAACAACTGTCAAAAAATCGAGCGTCATAATAGCGACTTCAAAATAGCGACTGTATCAAAACAGCGACTTGTTTTCTTTTGCCTGTGATAATGTTTGAAAAACTTACTGTGCCTAGCCTACAATGGAGTTTATAAAATCAAGAAAAGATGACATGATAAGCCATGTAGGTTTTTTGTACAGTAGGAACAATACAAAATAAATACAATCAACTGGAGGTGTGTATAAATAAATGTTGGTGTTTTAAAGAGTGTATACACATTTTCGGGACACATTTTTTTAATCTGTAAAAAAATTAAAATTATAACTGCTATTACTGCAGACAAATATATTTAGCAGAAAGCTCGATAGAGATTAATAAACATAGAGGCAGTCGATTAATTGAGGGGGATTTCGGTGGGTAGTGGGCAGAGGTGGCGTATGTGCTGCTTTTTTAAGCTAGAATCAGTTCGACTACAGGACTTTTACAGCCCCGGATGTTTCGACCCTTTTCGTTTTTACCTCGTAAAATTGTTTTTGTTATTGTTGTTGTTTTTTTTCCTTCTAATTGAAAAGAATAAAATATATGGTTTAATATAATTATATATTAAACATTAAAAACGACACGAAATAGTTATTTTAAACGTTTAATTTACCACTTAAAAGTATATACACTAAAAACCAGTCAACATTAGTACGAATTCATGATTGAGATAAAATGTACCACTCCTCTGAGGCAGCAAGTCCTTCCAAACCTATTCAACTCCACCCCCACCCCAATCCGATGTAATCGGACAATAAAAAGGCAATGTGGTCAGATAGTTCTTTATAAAGGTACCTACATTCTCTCAGCCCCCAATCCCTTTATTTACCCTCTCCATAACACGGGGTCCATGGTCGTCACTTAGTCTAGCCTTCGTAACATGTCATTTATGTAACCCCCGGACAGTTCGACCACAGGACGTTTCGACAGGAGGGCTGTCAATATTGTTTTTAAAAACAAAGCTATCCCGAGTAACCATTCAAAACGCCGCATTTTTTTCGCAGTCACGATCGCTATACAATGCAACCTAGCCACCATCAATGCATCTTATTTTACACAGTATCCAACATCATGCTTCCAGTAACAAACTAATGTGAACTATAACGCACTACAAACTTCTATTCATCTGTAAATGCATTCGTCATACTCATAAACTAAAACCACGGTAAACTGGACAAAATGTCAACAACAATGAAGGAACGTTCTGTCAGGCCATACGGGCCTAGCAGCTTGAATGTTATTGTCCGCTATGCGGTGGTAGTAAGTATTTAATGTATTAACTTTAATACCGACAACATTTGTACATATTATTAAAAATCAGTTTTTATGCTAGGTAGGTCTACACAAGAAACAGAAGTGAATAAAAGAGCGCAAGTCTGTGGTGGTTTCGGTGCCTGCAAGGTGCGCCATTCAGCATGTCAGCACCTTAATAAAAAATTATTATATATATAAAATTCATTCATTGATTTTGTTATGACAAGGAAAAGCTTTGAACCATCTGGAAAAGACATATTTTATAAAAAATAAAATAATAAATGTGGTCCTTTTTAAGTATGTTTGGCATATGAGGTGAGGGAAGAGTGACCTTTATGTAATAGTGTAATGTATACCTAGTGTTGTGGCGAGTGTTATAAAAACAAAGTTTTTGACTATAAATCCCTTATATATGAGACATAACTAACAGTATTGATTATTTTCAAACATTTACAGACTGAATCTGTCTTAACTCAACTTTGCATCATAACCCTAGTGGGGGGGGGAGGGGTGGGTGGGGGGAGAGGGGAAAAGTCTGGTCACTGATTCGCTTGACCGAGCTCAGAGTGACACGTAAAATGTAAACAAAAGCGCCCGTCGCTTCGTTGGGTCACCTCAATGCGTCAGCTCAAAATTTCACGTGGCAAAAAAACAATAAACAAACCGTGAATTTAAATTACATACCTCATATAAGGATAAACTAAAAATGCATTAATCTAATTACGGTACATTCGATCGATCTGAAATTTTGATACGATGCATTGTTAGGTTAGACGGGTCCGTGTGCCAAATTTCAGTTCGATCGGATCATGGGAAGTGGGTCAATTGTGACTTCTGTTTTTCCGCCCGCCGAGCCCAAGACAGAGAGAGAGAGAGAGAGAGAGAGAGAGACGGCCGCGAAGTTAATATAAGGGATTTAAATAAAACAAACCCGTAAAAACAAAGTTTTTGACTATAAATCCCTTATATATGAGACATAACTAACAGTAGTGATTATTTTTAAACATTTACAGACTGACACTGAGTGATGTCCCTTGTCTTTAAAAAATGGGGGTGGGATGTGAGGAGGGTGTCGGCACGACGGTCGTCGTCAACACGACAGTCGGCGTCAACTCAAACTCACGTGGAACTGGAATTTTAAAAAAAATAACAAACAGTGAATTTTGAATTACATACCTCATATAAGGATAAACTAAAAATGCATTAATTTAATTATGATACGTTCGATCGAACTGAAATTTTGATACGATGCATTGTTGGGTTCGACGGGTCCGTGTGCCAAATTTCAGTTTGATCAGATCATGGGAAGTGGGTCATTTTTGACTTCTGTTTTTCCGCCCGCCGAGCCCAAGACAGACAGACAGAGAGAGAGAGAGAGAGAGAGAGAGAGACGCCGGTGAAGTTAATATAAGGGATTTAATAAAACAAACCCGTAAAAACAAAGTTTTTGACTATAAATCCCTTATATATGAGACATAACTAACAGTAGTGATTAATTTTAAACATTTACAGACTGACACTGAGTGATGTCCCTTGTATTTAATAAATGGGGGTGGGATGTGAGGGGGTGTCGGCACGACGGTCGTCGTCAACACGACGGTCGGCGTCAACTCAAACTCACGTGGAACTAGAATTTTAAAAAAAATAACAAACAGTGAATTTTGAATTACATACCTCATATAAGGATAAACTAAAAATGCATTAATTTAATTACGGTACGTTTGATCGATCTGAAATTTTGATACGATGCATTGTTAGGTCAGACGGGTCCGTGTGCCAAATTTCAGTTCGATCGGATCATGGGAAGTGGGTCATTTTTGACTTCAGTTTTTCCGCCTGCCGAGCCCAAGACAGACAGAGAGAGAGAGAGAGAGAGAGAGAGACAGAGAGACAGAGACGGCGGTGAAGTTAATATAAGGGATTTAAAAACAGCTGCAGTCACACCACGGGATCCACCATGAAGTATTGTGCAGGACGCAATAGTCGATGTTAATGAAGAAGTATCAGCAGCTGTTGGTTCTTCCACAAATCTGCGTCAGGTTAACAGACGGAAAAGGAAAGCAACAGATAACAACCCCCACCCCTGCTCCTGCTCCTGTTGGTGAACTGTTGATAACCGATCAACTGAGACAAACAACAGACCAGCGAATATTCCTGCTCTATGACAGTGGGCCTGGAGATGTTATTCGGATACTTATTTTCAGCACAGACCAGTTTCTACAAACTTTCCACAATGCCGAATACTGGATGTGTGATGGTACATTTAAAGTATCACCAAACGTATTTTATCAAGTGTACACTGTGCATGTATTGATAAGAAACAACGTGCTTCCCAGCGTTTTTGTTTTGCTACCAAATAATCAAAAAGACACATACTGTCGAATGTGGAGTGAAATAAAATCATTGAAACCAGGACTCGCTACAAGAAGTGTACAGATCGACTTTGAACTAGCTTCGAAAGCTGCACTCATTGAAGCATTTCCTCAAACGCACATCTACGGCTGTTTTTTTTTCACTTAGGACAATCGCTCTGGAGAAAGATTCAAGAAAACGGATTACAACAGTTGTATGTGCAGGAGGAACATGTTCAGAGGGCATTAAAATGCTCCTTGCTCTTGCATTTCTACCTGTGGAGGAAGTAAGCGATGCCTTTGATGAACTGTTGGCAGACTAACCCTCCAGAATTAATGCCTTTTATGAAATACTTCGAGGATAACTATGTAGGGCTTAGAAACAGACGTGGAGATAGAAGACAACCGTTATTTCCTATACATATGTGGAGTTTGAAAGCTCGACAAGATGCAGGACTGCCACGAACTAACAATCAGCTCGAAAGTTGGCACAAAGCTTTTCAAGGATCAGCTGAAATTCATCACCCATCCATCTTCAGATTTATTGAAGCTCTAAGGCGGGAGGAAGTCCCTTCAACGCACAAATCTTACCCAGCTGCTGCAAGGCAGAGACCTGACACAGAGAATGAAGAAATGCGTGACAATGAACACACGAATCACTGCTGTACAGCAACATCGCAATTTAGAGACAAATGTCACATAATTTAAGTAACCTTGATCTTCTCTATTCTGTTTTAAATGTTCTTTTTAAATCATTTACCCATTATGTAGCTAAGACAAGTTAAATATTACTAGATTACCCGCGGCGTAGCATACGCCGCTAATGATTTAGTGACGGGTGAAGACTTCATGAAAGACACAGTTGTCAGTTGTCAAAATGGGGTGGGTTTGGGCAAACACCTGTGAGTGAATGAAAAGAAGGAACTCTGGAGAAAAAACCCGCGGCGTATCACCCGTAAAAAATGACGGAAGTGTTCAGCTGAAATCTATTTATTTTGAAAAAATGCACTTTTTACGGCGCATACGGCGCCCACCTATTTCAAAATCCCAACTAACTTGTCCTTGTTTGATCAATACGAAATATTAAACTTTCTGAAACGTACACAAAGTATTTTATAACTTTTTACATTGTTCCCTTTTTACAAATTAAAATATCAGCGAAAACAATGACGTCATATAATTGTTTTACAGCGCATATTTAATTTGCACATTTTTTATGCATTGGTGGAGTAATTTGGTGCGCTGCTTTCTAAAATTAGTATCTGTTGAACATACTTGCAGCTTGCCTCGCAGGGTCCGACCACGAAGAGAATTATATATATATATAGATTTTTAATTCGTTGATACAATTTCATTTCTGTGTCTCATTATCGTTATCTATATGTCTATACATGTTACTTTCTATTTCTCCCTCCG
>CALYLW010002836.1:0-27260 GCA_944989445.1 Ampullaceana balthica | reverse complement strand
CTAGCAGACCCGTCGTGCGTTGCAACGATCTCAGTAAAAAGGAATATATATAGATAAAAAATAAATTACATTAAGGGTCACCAGGCCCATCAGTTTAAAATATGAAGTTCGAAAATCTGTTCATTTCAATCAATTTCATAACAAAAATATAAATATATGTATCTATATTTCTCAATATCGTGTAAAATTGAATGGGGAATACAATATTAAAAATTTAGTAAAAACACATTTAGGGCCCCTAGCCCCGATGAAATGGACATTATGAGATCAGTGCCCTATCGAAATTTAATATAGGCTTTTAAGTTTTTATATACCGCGTTTGGTCAAAATCCATTTATTTTCTCATTATCTAACACCTAAACTAATTTTTATATATATGTAGATATAAGGAAAACTACATTAAGGGGCTCCCAGGCCCGTTCAATTCAAGATGTACATTTTGAAAACATGTTCATTTAAATTCATTTTAATCATGGATATATTTCTCAAGATCGTTAAAAACTGAGTGGGAAATAATATCTTAGAGTATACACACAAAAAAAGACATTTGGGGCCCCCGGCCCATTCGATGTAAGATGTAAATTTCAAAATGCTGTTCATTTTAATTCAGTCTCATCATTGATATATTTCTTAAGATCGTTAAAATAGAATGGGAAATAATATCTCAAACACATACGAAAAAATACATTTGGGGCCCCCGGCCCTGAACAATTAAAAATTAGAAGTGCAGTGCCCTTTGTTATTTTAATATGGGCTACCAAGTTTTTATATACCAAGTTTGGTTAAGATCCATTCATTTACTCAGTAGTTAACGCATAAACTCATTTTTATATAGCTCATAAAAGCAAAAAAACGACATTAAGGGCCCCAGGGCCCATTTAGTGCAAGATGTCAAGTTCAAAACGCCTGTTTATTTCAATCAATTTCATTGTGGATATATTTATCTATATTTTTCAAGATCTTTAATAATTGAATGGGGAATAAAATATTAAACGTTTATGAAATAAGACATTTTGGGCCCCCAGTCCCGAAGAAATGGACATTAGGAAATTAGTCCCTTTAGTATTTCTATATTGGCTACCAAGTTGTTATATACAAAGTTTGGTTAAGATCCATCAATTTACCTAATAGCTAACGCTTAAACTAATTTTTATATAGCTCATATATAAGAAAATAAATCATTTTATGGGCCCCCGGCGCCCCATGAGGGTTAAATTTTGAAAAAAAGTAGCCAGTGACCATCCCAGGAGCGTACTCAAAAGTCTCCAAAAGTTTCATGGCGATCGGATGAATGGTTTAGTCAGCTATACAAAGACATGCATACATACATACATACATACATACTTTGATTTTTATATATATAGATATAAGATTAGAAAAAACAACATTAAGGGCCCCCGGGCCCAATCGGTGCAAGAAATTAACTTTAAAATACCTGTTCATTTCAATCTGGATCATGATAGATATATTAGTCAATGCTTTTCAAGATCGTGTAAATCATACCGGGAATAAAGTATTTAACGCTTACAAAAAAAAAGATTTTGGGCCCCCGGCCCCGAAGGAACGGACATTAGGTGTTCAATGCCATATGGTACTTTAATGTTGGCTATCAAGTTGTTATGTACCAAGTTTGGTCAAGATCCATTCATTTTCCAAGCAGCTAAGCCCTAAACTAATTTTTATATAGCTCATATAAGAAAAAATTCTCATTATGGGCCCCCGGCGCCCCATGAGTGTTAAATTTTGAAAAAAGTAGCCTATTTCCATCCCCGGAGCGTACTCAAAAGTCTCCAAAAGTTTCATGGCGACCGAATGAATGGTATAGTCAGCTAACGGGAATAAAGTATTTAACGCTTACCAAAAAAAAAGATGTTGGGCCCCCGGCCCCGAAGGAACGGACATTAGGTGTTCAATGTCATATGGTACTTTAATGTTGGTTATCAAGTTGTTATGTACCAAGTTTGGTCAAGATCCATTCATTTTCCAAGCAGCTAAGCCCTAAACTAATTTTTATATAGCTCACATATGAAAAAATTCTCACTATGGGCCCCCGGCGCCCCATGAGTGTTAAATTTTTTAAAAAGTAGCCTATTTCCATCCCCGGAGCGTACTCAAAAGTCTCCAAAAGTTTCATGGCGACCGAATGAATGGTATAGTCAGCTAACGGTAATAAATAATTTAACGCTTACAAAAATAAAGATTTTGGGCCCCCGGCCCCGAAGGAACGGACATTAGGTGTTCAATGCCATATGGTACTTTAATGTTAACTATAAAGTTGTTATGTACCAAGTTTGGTCAAGATCCATTCATTTTCCAAGCAGATAAGCCCTAAACTAATTTTTATATAGCTCATATAAGAAAACATTCTCATTATGGGCCCCCGGCGCCCCATGAGTGTTAATTTTTTTTTAAAAAGTAGCCTATTTCCATCCCCGGAGCGTACTCAAAAGTCTCCAAAAGTTTCATGGCGACCGAATGAATGGTATAGTCAGCTAACGGGAATAAAGTATTTAACGCTTACCAAAAAAAAAGATGTTGGGCCCCCGGCCCCGAAGGAACGAACATTAGGTGTTCAATACCATATGGTACTTTAATGTTGGCTATCATGTTGTTATGTACCAAGTTTGGTCAAGATCCATTCATTTTCCAAGCAGCTAAGCCCTAAACTAATTTTTATATAGCTCATATAAGAAAAAATTCTCATTATGGGCCCCCGGCGCCCCATGAGCGTTAAATTTTTTTTAAAAAGTAGCCTTTTTCCATCCCCGGAGTGTACTCAAAAGTCTCCAAAAGTTTCATGGCGACCGAATGAATGGTATAGTCAGCTAACGGGAATAAAGTATTTAACGCTTACCAAAAAAAAAGATGTTGGGCCCCCGGCCCCGAAGGAACGAACATTAGGTGTTCAATACCATATGGTACTTTAATGTTCGCTATCAAGTTGTTATGTACCAAGTTTGGTCAAGATCCATTCATTTTCCAAGCAGATAAGCCCTAAACTAATTTTTATATAGCTCATATAAGAAAAAATTCTCATTATGGGCCCCCGGCGCCCCATGAGCGTTAATTTTTTTTAAAAAGTAGCCTATTTCCATCCCCGGAGCGTACTCAAAAGTCTCCAAAAGTTTCATGGCGACCGAATGAATGGTATAGTCAGCTAACGGGAATAAATAATTTAACGCTTACAAAAATAAAGATTTTGGGCCCCCGGCCCCGAAGGAACGGACATTAGGAGTTCAATGCCATATGATACTTTAATATAGGCTATTAAGTTGTTATGTACAAAGTTTGGTCAAGATCCATTCATTTTCCAAGCAGCTAAGCCCTAAACTAATTTTTATATAGCTCATATAAGAAAAAATATTCTCATTATGGGCCCCCGGCGCCCCATGAGTGTTAAATTTTGAAAAAAAGTAGCCTATTTCCATCCCTGGAGCGTACTCAAAAGTCTCCAAAAGTTTCATGGCGATCGGATGAATGGTTTAGTCAGCTATAACAGACATGCATACATACATACATACATACATACATACATACTTTGATTTTTATATATATAGAAGGATCAAGTTTAATAAACTAAAAGTGTGTTGTTGATTACAAAAATTAATTAATGTTGTTACTACTGGTCACCGACCAGTGGTCAGTTTAAGAGTCTCTCTTTCAAACGGCAAATAATTAAGGTTGTTACTACTGGTCAGTGGTCAGTATTAGAGTCTCTCTTTCAAACGGCAAATAATTAATTTTCAATGTTACTACTGGTAATGAATTTTCTATCGTACAGCCAGTAATTAATGTTGTAAGGACATTTACGAGGACACGTCAATGGAAAGACCATTTGGAAAAAATGATCATTTTCCCCCGGTCCGAGCTATTGGACTCCGTATTTTAGGCCTTGACATTCAGGGGATTTTGTAGGGGTTTTCATCGAGATCTATCAATTAACACAATTATATTTTTACAGAGTAGATTAATATTTAAAACATGACCACAGCCTTAATAAATTTGTTTTTTATATCTACATTGCACATTTTTCTGTTTGCTCAACCTGATGGCAGCCAACGACACACCCCTCTACCGACACACCCCTCTACCGACACACCCCTCTACCGACACAGCCCTCTACTGACACACCCCTCTACCGACACACCACTCTACCGACACACCCCTCTACCGACCCATCCCTCTACCGACACACCCCTCTACCGACACACCCCTCTACCGACACACCCCTCTACCGACACACCCCTCTACCGACACACCCCTCTACCGACACACCCCTCTACCGACACACCCCTCTACCGACACACCCCTCTACCGACACACCCTCTACCGACACACCCCTATACCGACACACCCTTCTACCGACACATCCCTCTACCGACACACCCCTCTACCGACACATCCCTCTACCGACACACCCCTCTACCGACACACCCCTCTACCGACCCACCCCTCTACCGACACACCCCTATAACCGACACACCCCTCTACCGACACACCCCTCTACTGACACACCCCTCTACCGACACACCCCTCTACTGACACACCCCTCTACCGACACACCCCTCTACCGACACACCCCTCTACCGACACACCCTCTACTGACACACCCCTCTACCGACACACCCATATACCGACACACCCTTCTACCGACACACCCCTCTACCGACACACCCCTATACCGACACACTCCTCTACCGACACACCCCTCTACCGACACACCCCTCTACCGACACACCCCTATACCGACACACTCCTCTACCGACACACCCCGCTACCGACACACCCCTCTACCGACACACCCCTCTACCGACACACCCCTCTATCGACACACCCCTCTACCGACACACCCCTATACCAACACACCCCTCTACCGACACACCCCTATACCGACACACTCCTCTACCGACACACCCCTCTACCGACACACCCCTCTACCGACACACCCCTCTACCGACACACCCCTCTACCGACACACCCCTCTACCGACACACCCCTCTACCGACACACCCCTATACCGACACACCCCTCTACCGACACACCCCTCTACCGACACACCCCTATACCGACACACTCCTCTACCGACACACCCCTCTACCGACACATCCCTATACCGACACACTCCTCTACCGACACACTCCTCTACTGACACACCCCTCTACCGACACACCCCTATACCGACACACCCCTCTACCGACACACCCCTCTACCGACACACCCCTTTACCGACACACCCCTCTACCGACACACTCCTCTACCGACACACCCCTCTACCGACCCATCCCTCTACCGACACACCCCTCTACCGACACACCCCTCTACCGACACACCCCTCTACCGACACACCCCTCTACCGACACACCCCTCTAC
Source organism: Ampullaceana balthica (assembly GCA_944989445.1). Taxonomy (NCBI): domain Eukaryota; kingdom Metazoa; phylum Mollusca; class Gastropoda; family Lymnaeidae; genus Ampullaceana; species Ampullaceana balthica. The sequence continues at coordinate 21,890 of CALYLW010002836.1, read as the reverse complement.
CGACACACCCCTCTACCGACACACCCTCTACCGACACACCCCTATACCGACACACCCTTCTACCGACACATCCCTCTACCGACACACCCCTCTACCGACACACCCCTCTACCAACACACCCCTCTACCGACACACCCCTCTACCGACACACCCCTATAACCGACACACCCCTCTACCGACACACCCCTCTACTGACACACCCCTCTACCGACACACCCCTCTACTGACACACCCCTCTACCGACACACCCCTCTACCGACACACCCCTCTACCGACACACCCCTCTACTGACACACCCCTCTACCGACACACCCATATACCGACACACCCTTCTACCGACACACCCCTCTACCGACACACCCCTATACCGACACACTCCTCTACCGACACACCCCTCTACCGACACACCCCTCTACCGACACACCCCTATACCGACACACTCCTCTACCGACACACCCCGCTACCGACACACCCCTCTACCGACACACCCCTCTACCGACACACCCCTCTATCGACACACCCCTCTACCGACACACCCCTATACCGACACACCCCTCTACCGACACACCCCTATACCGACACACTCCTCTACCGACACACCCCTCTACCGACACACCCCTCTACCGACACACCCCTCTACCGACACACCCCTCTACCGACACACCCCTCTACCGACACACCCCTCTACCGACACACCCCTATACCGACACACCCCTCTACCGACACACCCCTCTACCGACACACCCCTCTACCGACACACCCCTATACCGACACACTCCTCTACCGACACACCCCTCTACCGACACATCCCTATACCGACACACTCCTCTACCGACACACCCCTCTACTGACACACCCCTCTACCGACACACCCCTATACCGACACACCCCTCTACCGACACACCCCTCTACCGACACACCCCTTTACCGACACACCCCTCTACCGACACACTCCTCTACCGACACACCCCTCTACTGACACACCCCTCTACCGACACACCCCTATACCGACACACTCCTCTACCGACACACACCTCTACCGACACACCCCTCTACCGACACACCCCTCTACCGACACACCCCTCTACCGACACACTCCTCTACCGACACACCCCTCTACCGACACACCCCTCTACCGACACACCCCTATACCGACACACTCCTCTACCGACACACCCCTCTACTGACACACCCCTCTACCGACACACCCCTATACCGACACACCCCTCTACTGACACACCCCTCTACCGACACACCCCTCTACCGACACAGCCCTCTACTGACACACCCCTCTACCGACAAACCACTCTACCGACACACCCCTCTACTGACACACCCCTCTACCGACACACCCCTCTACTGACACACCCCTCTACCGACACACCCCTCTACCGACACACCCCTCTACCGACACACCCCTCTACCGACACACCCCTATACCGACACACCCTTCTACCGACACACCCCTCTACCGACACACCCCTATACCGACACACTCCTCTACCGACACACCCCTCTACCGACACACCCCTATACCGACACACTCCTCTACCGACACCCCCCGCTACCGACACACCCCTCTACCGACAAACCCCTCTACCGACACACCCCTCTACCGACACACCCCTCTACCGACACACCCCTCTACCGACACACCCCTCTACCGACACACCCCTCTACCGACACACCCCTCTACCGACACACCCCTCTACCGACACACCCCTATACCGACACACTCCTCTACCGACACACCCCTCTACTGACACACCCCTCTACCGACACACCGCTATAACGACACACCCCTCTACCGACACACCCCTCTACCGACACACCCCTCTACAGACACACCCCTCTACCGACACACCCCTCTACCGACACACCCCTCTACCCACACACCCCTCTACCGACACACCCCTCTACCGACACACCCCTATACCGACACACCCCTCTACCGACACACCCCTCTACCGACACACCCCTCTACCGACACACCCCTCTACCGACACACCCCTCTACCGACACACCCCTCTACCGACACACCCCTCTACCGACACACCCCTCTACCGACACACCCCTCTACCGACACACCCCTCTACCGACACACCCCTCTACCGACACACCCCTCTACCGACATTCCCCTCTACCGACACACTCCTCTACCCGCTGCAGAAAATTCAGTCTCCCAACACTAAATGAGAAACTCTGAAAATCCAACGTTTACAGATTTTTCTTCGGATAACAAGTGTAACAGCTATCAATAAAATATTGGATTTACTATCACTAATCGATCCAGAAGTGCAATTATAGCTATCCATACAATGTTGGATTGCGATCACTAATCCATCAATGTGTGTAATTATAGCTATCCATACAATGTTGGATTACGATCACTAATCGATCAATGTATGTAATTATAGCTATCCATACAATGTTGGATTACGATTACTAATCGATCAAGGAGTGTAATTATAGCTATAAATACAATGTCGAATTACGATCCACTAATCGACCCATAAACTTATATTGTAAGAACACACATCTCCCTAGTGTTTATTCTAAATTACGTTACGGTGTACCAGAAATATATAATAAGAAATTTTTAATATGTTAAGTTTGAATTGACATAAACGAACATTTTAGACTAACAAACTTGTATATAAAATTCCTGATTTACATACCGAGGATAATTGTAATAGTATTTGTATGTTGTTTATTCTTCACTGTCTTTCTCCACTTGAATGTTGCACTATACCTTGTCATTATCAAATTATTCCAGAAAAAAGCGGACTATTTGTGTGTGAGACAGTTAAGAACCGTTAAACAAGTGTTCAAATTATAAACAGTTTCATTGAACAAGGGAGTCTCTTATAATTGTTTCGCATTAAAGCAAACCCTCCATGTGAGGCACTTCTGCACTTATAAGATCCACTCACTCATAGGATCCACTCACTCAAAGAGATCCACGCACTCACAGGATCCACGCACTCACAGGATCCACGAACTCATAGGATCCCCTCAAATAGGATCCACTCACTCATATGATCAACGCACTCATAAGATCCACGCACTCATAGGACCCACGCACTCATAAGATCCACTCACTCTTAGGATCCACGCACTCATAGGATCCACGCACTCATAGGATCCACGCACTCATAGGATCCACTCACTCATAGGATCCACTCACTTATAGGATCCACGCACCCATAGGATCCACTCACTCATATGATCCGCGCACTCATAGGATCCACTCACTCATAGGATACACTCACTCATAGGATCCATTCACTCATAGGATCCACGCACTCATAAGATCCATTCACTCATAGGATCCACTCACTCATAGGACCCACGCACTCATATGATCCACTCACTCATAGGATCCAATAACTCATAGGATCCACGCACTCATAGGATCCACTCACTCATAGGATCCAATAACTCATAGGATCCACTCACTCATAGGATCCACGCACTCATAGGATCCACTCACTCATAGGATCCACTCACTCATAGGATACACTCACTCATAGGATCCATTCACTCATAGGATCCACGCACTCATAAGATCCATTCACTCATAGGATCCACGCACTCATAGGATCCACGCACTCATAGGATCCACGCACTCATAAGATCCACGCACTCATAGGATCCACTCACTCATAGGATCCACTCACTCATAGGATCCACTCACTCATAGGATCCACTCACTCATAGGATCCACTCACTCATAGGATCCACTCACTCATAGGATCCACTCACTCATAGGATCCACTCGCTCATAGGATCCACTCGCTCATAGGATCCACTCGCTCATAGGATCCACTCACTCATAGGATCCACTCACTCATAGAATGCACTCACTCATAGAATCCACGCACTCATAGGATCCACTCACTCATAGAATGCACTCACTCATAGAATCCACGCACTCATAGGATCAACTCACTCATAGGATCCACTCACTCATATGATCCACTCACTCATAGGATCCACTCACTCATAGGATCCACGCACTCATAGGATCCACTCACTCATAGGATCCACTCACTCATAGGATCCACTCACTCATAGGATCCACTCACTCATAGGATCCACGCACTCATAGGATCCACTTACTCATAGGATCCACTCGCTCATAGGATCCACTCGCTCATAGGATCCACTCACTCATAGAATCCACTCACTCATAGAATCCAGTCACTCATAGAATCCACGCACTCATAGGATCAACTCACTCATAGGATCCACTCACTCATAGGATCCACTCACTCATAGGATCCACTCACTCATAGGATCCACGCACTCATAGGATCCACTCACTCATAGGATCCACTCACTCATAGGATCCACTCACTCATAGGATCCACTCACTCATAGGATCCACTCACTCATAGGATCCACTCACTCATAGGATCCACGCACTCATAGGATCCACTCACTCATAGGATCCACTCGCTCATAGGATCCACTCGCTCATAGGATCCACTCACTCATAGAATCCACTCACTCATAGAATCCACTCACTCATAGAATCCACGCACTCATAGGATCAACTCACTCATAGGATCCACTTACTCATAGGATCCAATAACTCATAGGATCCACTCACTCATAGAATCCAATAACTCATAGGATCCACGCACTCATAGGATCCACTCACTCATAGGATCCAATAACTCATAGGATCCACGCACTCATAGGATCCACTCACTCATAGCATCCAATAACTCATAGGATCCACTCACTCATAGGATCCACGTACTCATAGGATCCACTCACTCATAGGATCAAATAACTCATAGGATCAACTCACTCATAGGATCCAATAACTCATAGGATCCACTCACTCATAGGATCCACGCACTCATAGGATCCACTCACTCATAGGATCCAATAACTCATAGGATCCACGCACTCATAGGATCCACGCACTCATAGGATCCACTCACTCATAGGATCCAATAACTCATATGATCCACGCACTCATAGGATCCACTCACTCATAGGATCCAATAACTCATAGGATCCACTCACTCATAGGATCCAATAACTCATAGGATCCACTCACTCATAGGATCCACTCACTCATAGGATCCACTCACTCATAGGATCCACTCACTCATAGGATCCACTCACTCATAGGATCCACTCACTCATAGGATCCACGCACTCATAGGATCCACTCACTCATATGATCCACTCGCTCATAGGATCCACTCGCTCATAGGATCCACTCACTCATAGAATCCAATCACTCATAGAATCCACTCACTCATAGAATCCACGCACTCATAGGATCAACTCACTCATAGGATCCACTTACTCATAGGATCCAAAAACTCATAGGATCCACTCACTCATAGGATCCAATAACTCATAGGATCCACTCACTCATAGGATCCAATAACTCATAGGATCCACTCACTCATAGGATCCACGCACTCATAGGATCCACTCACTCATAGGATCCAATAACTCATAGGATCCACGCACTCATAGGATCCACTCACTCATAGGATCCAATAACTCATAGGATCCACTCACTCATAGGATCCACGTACTCATAGGATCCACTCACTCATAGGATCAAATAACTCATAGGATCAACTCACTCATAGGATCCACTCACTCATATGATCCAATAACTCATAGGATCCACTCACTCATAGGATCCACGCACTCATAGGATCCACTCACTCATAGGATCCAATAACTCATAGGATCCACTCACTCATAGGATCCACGCACTCATAGGATCCACTCACTCATAGGATCCAATAACTCATAGGATCCACGCACTCATAGGATCCACTCACTCATAGGATCCAATAACTCATAGGATCCACTCACTCATAGGATCCAATAACTCATAGGATCCACTCACTCATAGGATCCACGCACTCATAGGATCCACTCACTCATAGGATCCAATAACTCATAGGATCCACGCACTCATAGGATCCACTCACTCATAGGATCCAATAACTCATAGGATCCACTCACTCATAGGATCCACGCACTCATAGGATCCACTCACTCATAGGATCAAATAACTCATAGGATCAACTCACTCATAGGATCCACTCACTCATAGGATCCAATAACTTATAGGATCCACTCACTCATAGGATCCACGCACTCATAGGATCCACTCACTCATAGGATCCAATAACTCATAGGATCCAATAACTCATAGGATCCACTCACTCATAGGATCCACTCACTTATAGGATCCAATAACTCATAGGATCCACTCACTCATAGGATCCACGCACTCATAGGATCCACTCACTCATAGGATCAAATAACTCATAGGATCAACTCACTCATAGGATCCACTCACTCATAGGATCCAATAACTTATAGGATCCACTCACTCATAGGATCCACGCACTCATAGGATCCACTCACTCATAGGATCCAATAACTCATAGGATCCAATAACTCATAGGATCCACTCACTCATAGGATCCACTCACTTATAGGATCCAATAACTCATAGGATCCACTCACTCATAGGATCCACGCACTCATAGGATCCACTCACTAATAGGATCCACGCACTCATAGGATCCACTCACTCATAGGATCCACTCGCTCATAGGATCCACTCGCTCATAGGATCCACTCACTCATAGAATCCACTCACTCATAGAATCCACTCACTCATAGAATCCACGCACTCATAGGATCAACTCACTCATAGGATCCACTCACTCATAGGATCCACTCACTCATAGGATCCACGCACTCATAGGATCCACTTACTCATAGGATCCACGCACTCATAGGATCCACGCACTCATAGGATACACGCACTCATAGGATCTACTCTCTCATAGGATCCACTCACTCATAGGATCCACGCACTCATAGGATCCACGCACTCATAGGATCCACGCACTCATTTGATCCACTCACTCATAGGATCCACACACTCATAGGATCCACGCACTCATAAGATCCACTCACTCATAAGATCCACTCACTCATAGGATCCACGCACTCATAGGATCCACGCACTCATAGGATCCACTCACTCATAGGATCCACTCACTCATAGGATCCACTCACTCATAGGATCCACTCACTCATAGGATCCACTCACTCATAGGATCCACTCACTCATAGGATCCACGCACTCATAGGATCCACTCACTCATAGGATCCACTCGCTCATAGGATCCACTCGCTCATAGGATCCACTCACTCATAGAATCCACTCACTCATAGAATCCACTCACTCATAGAATCCACGCACTCATAGAATCAACTCACTCATAGGATCCACTTACTCATAGGATCCAATAACTCATAGGATCCACTCACTCATAGGATCCAATAACTCATAGGATCCACTCACTCATAGGATCCACGCACTCATAGGATCCACTCACTCATAGGATCCAATAACTCATAGGATCCACGCACTCATAGGATCCACTCACTCATAGGATCCAATAACTCATAGGATCCACTCACTCATAGGATCCACGTACTCATAGGATCCACTCACTCATAGGATCAAATAACTCATAGGATCAACTCACTCATAGGATCCAATAACTCATAGGATCCACTCACTCATAGGATCCACGCACTCATAGGATCCACTCACTCATAGGATCCAATAACTCATAGGATCCACTCACTCATAGGATCCACGCACTCATAGGATCCACTCACTCATAGGATCCAATAACTCATAGGATCCACGCACTCATAGGATCCACTCACTCATAGGATCCAATAACTCATAGGATCCACTCACTCATAGGATCCAATAACTCATAGGATCCACTCACTCATATGATCCACTCACTCATAGGATCCACTCACTCATAGGATCCACTCACTCATAGGATCCACTCACTCATAGGATCCACTCACTCATAGGATCCACGCACTCATAGGATCCACTCACTCATAGGATCCACTCGCTCATAGGATCCACTCGCTCATAGGATCCACTCACTCAGAGAATCCACTCACTCATAGAATCCACTCACTCATAGAATCCACTCACTCATAGGATCAACTCACTCATAGGATCCACTTACTCATAGGATCCAAAAACTCATAGGATCCACTCACTCATAGGATCCAATAACTCATAGGATCCACTCACTCATAGGATCCAATAACTCATAGGATCCACTCACTCATAGGATCCACGCACTCATAGGATCCACTCACTCATAGGATCCAATAACTCATAGGATCCACGCACTCATAGGATCCACTCACTCATAGGATCCAATAACTCATAGGATCCACTCACTCATAGGATCCACGTACTCATAGGATCCACTCACTCATAGGATCAAATAACTCATAGGATCAACTCACTCATAGGATCCACTCACTCATAGGATCCAATAACTCATAGGATCCACTCACTCATAGGATCCACGCACTCATAGGATCCACTCACTCATAGGATCCAATAACTCATAGGATCCACGCACTCATAGGATCCACGCACTCATAGGATCCACTCACTCATAGGATCCAATAACTCATAGGATCCACGCACTCATAGGATCCACTCACTCATAGGATCCAATAACTCATAGGATCCACTCACTCATAGGATCCAATAACTCATAGGATCCACGCACTCATAGGATCCACTCACTCATAGGATCCAATAACTCATAAGATCCACGCACTCATAGGATCCACTCACTCATAGGATCCAATAACTCATAGGATCCACTCACTCATAGGATCCACGCACTCATAGGATCCACTCACTCATAGGATCAAATAACTCATAGGATCAACTCACTCATAGGATCCACTCACTCATAGGATCCAATAACTCATAGGATCCACGCACTCATAGGATCCACTCACTCATAGGATCCAATAACTCATAGGATCCACTCACTCATAGGATCCACTCACTCATAGGATCCACTCACTCATAGGATCCACGTACTCATAGGATCCACTCACTCATAGGATCAAATAACTCATAGGATCAACTCACTCATAGGATCCACTCACTCATATGATCCAATAACTCATAGGATCCACTCACTCATAGGATCCACGCACTCATAGGATCCACGCACTCATAGGATCCACGCACTCATAGGATCCACTCACTCATAGGATCCACGCACTCATAGGATCCACGCACTCATTTGATCCACTCACTCATAGGATCCACTCACTCATAGGATCCACTCACTCATAGGATCCACGCACTCATAAGATCCATTCACTCATAGGATCCACTCACTCATAAGATCCACTCACTCATAGGATCCACGCACTCATAGGATCCACGCACTCATAGGATCCACTCACTCATAGGATCCACTCACTCATAGGATCCACTCACTCATAGGATCCACTCACTCATAGGATCCACGCACTCATAGGATCCACGCACTCATAGGATCCACGCACTCATAGGATCCACTCACTCATAGGATCCACGCACTCATAGGATCCACGCACTCATAGGATTCACTCACTCATATGATCCAAGCACTCATAGGATCAACTCACTCATAGGATCCACTCATTCATAGATCCACGCACTCATAGGATCCACGCACTCATAGGATCCACGCACTCATAGGATCCACGCACTCATAGGATCCATTCACTCATAGGATCCACGCACTCATAGGATCCACTCACTCATAGGATCCACGCACTCATAGGATCCACTCACTCATAGGATCCACGCACTCATAGGATCCACTCACTCATAGGATCCACGCACTCATAGGATCCACTCACTCATAGGATCCACGCACTCATAGGATCCACTCACTCATAGGATCCACTCATTCATTTGATGAGACAGTATCACTGCTTACTTATTTTATGCTGATCCTCCTACTGGAGATTCTTAGTTCTGATAAGAATAACTACTCTTTATAGTTGGATATAAAATTTAAAAATTAAAAAAAAACGTTTAGGAATATAAATTACAAGGCACGTCAAAAACCACTTTGTGCACGCCCCTATACCATGGTATCATATGTTCAAGCCCCTTTTATGTACGCCCCTATATTATATGGTACATGTTTTAATATGTCCAAGCCCCTTTTATATACGCCCCTATACTATATGGTACATGTTATCATATGTCCAAGCCCCTTTTATGTACGTCCCTATACTATGTGGTACATGTTATAATATGTCCAAGCCCCTTTTATGTACGCCCCTATACTATGTGGTACATGTTATCATATGTCCAAGTCCCTTTTATGTATGCCCCTAAACTATGTGGTACATGTTATCATATGTCCAAGTCCCTTTTATGTACGCCCCTAAACTATGTGGTACCTGTTATCATATGTCCAAGTCCCTTTTATGTACGCCCCTAAACTATGTGGTACCTGTTATCATATGTCCAAGTCCCTTTTATGCACGCCCCTAAACTATGTGGTACATGTTATCATATGTCCAAGTCCCTTTTATGTATGCCCCTAATCTATGTGGTACATGTTATCATATGTCCAAGTCCCTTTTATGTACGCCCCTAAACTATGTGGTACCTGTTATCATATGTCCAAGTCCCTTTTATGTACGCCCCTAAACTATGTGGTACATGTTATCATATGTCCAAGTCCCTTTTATGTACGCCCCTAAACTATGTGGTACATGTTATCATATGTCCAAGCCACTTTTATGTACGCCCTTAAACTATGTGGTACATGTGATCATTTGTCACAGGCTCTTTAACCACGCAACGATCTTTAATTACTTAAAATTGTTTCAATTTTCCCCATGAGCCTCGTAAAGATCAGGGGCGTATGACCATGTCAAATTAGGTATGGATCCATTACTTCGTTAACTTGTTATCATTGAGTGAATGAACTAACAGGCATTGATACAAAGATAATCACTCTGAGGGGTTATCGATGATGCCATTTATAGCGGACATCCGTATTACAGTAGCACGCGGAGAGCACTGCGATGTCACATCCCTCCATTATATTCGAGCATGCTCAGACTCAGTGCGCTAACATGTCACGTCTGTTCATGATATTTGATTATTCTCAAATAAAGAGCACTAAAATGTCCTCAATTTTAAGCACTGTGATCAAGAGAATTTGGTTGGAAAGGAGTTATTTCAGATAGAGTATAGAACTTTTGAATCACTTCTTTATACACTTTTGGAAAAGAGTTCTTTATACACTCTTGGAAAGAAGTTCTTTTCTTCTTCTTGTTTTGCTTCTATGGATTCCATGCTGCAAGGGTAGGGTAAGTTCATTACGTACGGAGTCCTTTACTTTATGGTTCATTTGGGAAACACATCATTTCTCGGATTCAGGGGCGTAGCTGATTCAGGCTATGACTGGCTTCACCTTTGGTCTACCCATCCTCCATGATACAAAAATATAATAAAAGGTTGCATGTTTCCGAAATTGACGGCCCTTTAGATTTTAGATAGAAAAGAAAAAAATCGTTTTTTTTATGAAGCCGACTTGTTTTCCTTCTTTTTCCGAAACGCCGCTGATTTTGTTTCTAAATCCTTGAATTCATTACAGTGGAGAAATTCCCGGTATTGTTGAACTCGTCTCTTCTTACCAAAATAAAATTAGAGATACCAAAAATAATTTTCTCGGTAATGCCTCAATCAGCACAGGGTAAGCACTCGCCCCTTCCGGAGCAAGGGTCAAGTCACTAACACCCCGACCGCTGTACACGCGAGGCTGACAGCCGACGTACATCTCTTGAAACCAAAGAAATGAGTCTGTCAAAATAACAATAAAACAAGACACAGCAGGGGCACACCATCGATTGGAGGGGAGGTAACTCTTGGAAATTGTTGTACAAAGGCTTTGTAATCTCGGGGAATAAATGAGAACGAGAATTTGCAATTTTTGAGGAGAAGAGGACAGAAATAACCAAGTTGGTATCGATAATTTTAGATTTTGCTGGGATAAATTACAAGAGACTGAAGTGTGTATGTGAGTTGGGAATTACCAAGGAGTAAAGTTTTGTATGTGAGTTGGCAATTACCAAGGACTGAAGTTTGTATCAATAATTTGAAAGTAGACAACCTCAAAGTCTCGACATAAAATAGCATTGACGTATAGAGAAATGGAAAGTACCAAAGTCTCAATTTAGAATCGATATGTTAAAAGACGCCAACTACGAAAGACCTACGTTAGCATCGATAATCTGAGAGCTGGCAAGTACAAAAGACTACCATTTATATAAAAATATTTGAGTGAGGTTGATATTTTCTTATATAGATCTTTTGTCCTTGCTTGTCCAGCATGATCCACGCGCTCTGATGTTCAAGACCGTTAAATGAGATGTGTCGTAAGATGCTTCTTCAATGTTTTCTTTGTCGTTCTTCCATTCTCTCAATGACTTGACAAGTCTGTCTCCATAACTGTGGGCGGGCATTGCTTCAAAAGTGCGCACTACGACGGTATTCGTTCTGTGCACACCCACACCGGGAACTTTTTGAAGGGAAATATGAAGAGGAGCGCAGCGGCTTTAAAGACACGTGTTAAGAAATCAGTTCTTTCAAGTATCCGTTTTGCAGCTGTGAATCGCACGGAGGTGAATAGAGAAATCTATTTATATACTATACAATGCGGTTTTATATTAGTTATTAGACTACTAACTATCTGGCCAGTTTGTATAACAATAGGCAGATCATTGAAATTGACTAAGAGTTTGACTGTGAATAGATGATTAACAGGGTACTCAGCGCATGGACGGTCAAGAGTAAATCTAATCACCTGGGTGTCTAACAAATGTTGATCATTTAAAACCCGTAAACTATAAATCATAAAACAATAACTTAGGCGTTGAAAGATATATTTAATAATAAATATATGTGCATAGTTATTTTTTATAAAATTTAAAAAAAATTTTATATATTTTTTATTTTTTACAAAATGGAAAAAATTAACATTAACTCTCAAAGGACGTAACCTTGACTTTTCTGTCACTGGTGGTCGACAGTTTAATTTTTTATATTTTCTTCACCTTTTTTACATTCTAATGTTATTTTTAAAATTTATCCCTAAATAATTGAATAAAATTAGGAAAAAATACAATTTCAGACATGAATTTTTAATTAAAATTTAAAAAAAATTTACTCCGACCCTCGTGTTTTTGGTTTACCGGAACGCTATTTTCGTTCGCCATAGGCTTGGTCATAATTTACCGGAAGTCTAATAATAGACTCGATCTATAACTAGGTCACCGCCTGAGGTGCCGTAAGGTCAAGTAGTGAATATTTATTCATAACTATTAGAGAGAATGCGCTCATTGAAATTATCTAAAACTTGTTCAAAAGCTTGATTTTATAGAATTTTAAAGAAAAATATAAGGTCATATTATTTGATATATTATAATAATGCGAAATAGAGCTTCCTTGCGAGAGTGAATTTAATATTAATATGTAAATATACAGACTAACTACTTTTTTTATTTTTAGTTCATTCGCTCATTCGTCCGAGAATTTTATACATTCAAATACTATTTACTTCTAAAACGTATGATGTAATTATAATTAAAATCATAATCTTAGTGTAAGTTTATTACTAATAAATACTAAGGCATATATAATTTATATGAACCAACGAAAACAATTTATATTAAATATAAGTTTGTTAGCACTAGTGACTAGTACTAGTACTAGTAGTGGCGACGGCCGGAACGACCGCTTACACTTTCACTCATCTTAAATAAACTCTTAGGCCTATGCTTATTTATTTAAATATCAATAGATGGTTATAGTTATATTATGTAATATTATATTATGCGAAATGGAACGTCCTTGGGAGCATGAATTATGTAAATGAATTATAATTAGTGACTCTGCATCTGCTGAGGCTCTAACTCTATTATCTAGTAATAAGTTAGTAGTAACTAGTTCTAGTTGCTCGTTCGTCCATGAAGTTTATTCTTTCATGCTATGATGTAATTATAATTAAAGTCATAATCTTAGTGTAATTTTATTACTAATAAATACTAAGGCATCTATAATTTATATGAACCAACGAAAACAATTTATATTAAATATACGTTTGTTAGCACTAGTACTAGTGGCGACGGCCGGAACGACCGCTTACACTTTCACTAGTTGCTCGTTCGTCCATGACGTTTATTCTTTCATACTATGATGTAATTATAATTAAAGTCGTAATCTTAGTGTAAGTTTATTACTAAAGGCATATATTTTTATAAGGCAAGGGCCAAGGAAAACAATATTAAAATACATATATGTTAATAATTGACTACGCTAGGACTAGTGTTTACCGTAGTTACGAATATGAACGCTTACACTCATCTTTAAATAATTTAAAATACTATGTTACGGCTTATTTATTAAAGTTTTAAGTCTTCGACATTTTAATAACTTTTTTCGGCTGCAAAACTGAGTGAGAAGAAATATTTTTTTTGTCCAAATTAGCACCTGGAACATCGTTTTCAGATAGCACTATAACACTATTAAACACACTGTTGCTAGCCATGTTTGAGAAAGTTTGACCTTACTGACAACGAAGAGCCTAAAAATAGATATGACCGAATGGCCTATGACGCGTTGGGGTCACAGAAATGATCAAGCCTATTGTGAAATTCTTGTTAATTTTACTGAGACACGTCGGCCGCAATCTTTTACAATTATAGCAAACGATTCATCATTTAGCGAAGAAATCGCTTATATTCGTAGCTGACAAGTTATTTCTATTCAATGGAATAAAAAACAAAGTATTAGTACGGAAAATTTATTTATTTTCATCGATGGACAAGTTGACTATCGAAGGTATGTATTTTTCCTTTGTTACAAAGTTCTCCACATAGCCAATTTTTTAACAAATAAAATTGATTTTACTAAATCTATTGATATATTAAGTAGCAATGAGACATCTATAAATCAAGGAAATTCATTTTAGCACGTATATTTGTCTTTCTTTTTATTTTATATGAAGTATGTATTTTATTATTATTTTTTCCCCAAGTCCATAATAAATTACATTTGACTTTGTTTACCCTGGTTACACTGTAAGGTGGCATCAGTATTTTACAATTTACTTCACATTTTGCTTGATAATAAGCTTATAATCATTCTAGATTTTCTTCAGAATTGAATAGTGTACTTTAATTAAATATGTTAAATTTTATAACTGCTTTTTACAAACCTATTTCTAATGTTTTTCCTAATATTTTTATTTCACAGTTACAGTTATGGCTCTGTAGATTGGGACCTTAGACCATCCCAAGCATGTTCCTGATTACAGGTCTAAACAACCACCCATTGTCTATGTCCCTGAGTCAACTTATGGTGTCCCTTTTGCTGAATCAACCATCAGAGATGATGGAAAGAAATATGGACTTCTCTTTCATGTTTCAAGTTGCTATTCGGAATTCGCAGACTTACTGCTGGAGACTCTTCGAAGCTATGCCTATATAATTGTTGCTACCATGCACCTCCCTAAGTCAACAATGTTCAGAAACTCATTTCATCTTATCATGGACATGCTAATGCTAAGGAACATGGGACTAGTGCAATTAGATAATGGAATGAACTATTATTATTCAAAGGATTGTGTGCAAGACAGTTCAAATTTTAGACTTTGCTTTAAATTTTATATTTCTGAAATGTTCAAAAAGGAATATTGAGGTAAACAAAAAATCATGGAAGTGATATATATGTTCCAATGGTTGTAGAAGAAAGTGAATGACACTATATCTTTCTAGACCCCACATTTCAACTGAGGAAAGAATGATAACGGTAAGAAAGAAGAAAGATATAATTAGTAAAATATATTCGGCCGACCACTCGTAACCCTATAACACTCAAAACCGAATAACATTTTACAAAATAAGAATTAAATATATTACTATTATTAACTTATTTTAAGAATATGAACAAAGAAAGAAATGTTCACTAAAGTGTGGTTTTAAATTAAATTTGTTATTATCATGTGCATAGAAATTGTCTTATTTTATATCATAATTAATAGTTTTCAACATTTTTTATCAAATGAAAAATGATTTTTTTGGGATAATAATGATTATAAGAATAATATTATGTTATGTTCTGACAATAAAGGCTTAGTTATAGAATTATTCCATGTTAATATTTATAATTTTTGTAAAAAAGGAAAAAATGGCCATATTTTATGAATGTAAGGATACTCATTTAAAAATAGTCTAAATTTTTCAAATATGAGCGAAATGCTTTGAATTTTTGATATTACATGTAGAAATGGATACTGTTGATGGCTATAATAAAGATTTTATGCTTGCTACAAATACTTATTTTTTTCCTTCATACAGTTTGTGACATGTTGTGATTTTCTGTACAAAATTTAAATGTAAAAAATTCATTAAAATAATTACAGTTCAAGCTACATTACCACAATAGACTTAAAGTTGATATCAATAGATAGATAATTCAATTGTGAACACAAAAATGCATAACATGCCCTTATTTGTGGTTTTATTCATTAAAAAAATAATTAATTCCTGTAACTACCTAAATCAGGTGGAAAAAAGGGGCAAAACCCAAGAATATTTGAGAGTTAACATATATTTTTTATTAAGTTCCCATAGAGATCATTTCAGATATATGTGGCACCTTTTTTCTAGCTCTAACACTTCATGCTTCACATTACTGCTTGAGTGTGTGTATGTGTGAGTGCGTGCGTGTGTGGGCACATTTATTGCTTGAGTGTGTGTAAGAGTGAGTGTGCATGAATGCGTGTGCGTGTGAGTCCGTTCTGGCGCTGCCGTCATAATTCATTTGACATCCGATACAAAAAACAAATTGTTAAACATGGAGGTAATTTGGATCCATTAATTACCCTGACTGTAATGTTGATAAATCTTTTTTTTTGTCGTTTTTTCAAGAAATGTTTCCACCGAGAGCCGCGCTCTTTCAGGAATCAAATTATTTGATTGATGTCTTTTAGACAGATATAAGGTATATCCCCCCCCCCCCACACACACCAACACCCTCCCAAAAACCGCCTTTTAGTCTAGAGACGATAATATTAATATTTTGCAACAACCAAACATAACACCCCCCCCCCCCACTACACACAGCACCAAAACCACCCCCTTACCCCCCAAAACCCGGAACCCCAATAACCTATAATCAACACACAATCCACCCCCCACCCCCCAAACCCCCCGCCCCCCCCACACAACAACACCCCCTCCAACCGCCTGTATCGATAACGAGAATATTTGCAAACCACAACCTCACAACCCGAAAACACAACACACAAACACCGACACAAATGAAATAACCGAAGAAAACATCACTAGAATAACCCCCCCCCCACACACACCCAAACACCCCTACCAACAACCGCGCCTGTCGTTCACGAGAGAAGGGGTCGATATATTTGATTTTGTGCAAAACAACAAGTTGCGCCAAGTGACCTGCACGGACTGGGGTCAAGCGGTTACCCCCCAGTAGGGCTCTACACCGGGTCTCCCTCCCAGGCTGCTGGGCCATGACCACTAGCTTCCGCGGTAGGAGTGGGGGTGGGGGGTGGGGAGGCGGCGGGTGGGGGGGGTCCGAGTGGTTGGGGTGGGGGTTAGGTGGGCGCGGGGTGGTTGCGGGGGGGGGGGGAGCTGGGGCGGTGGGGACGGCAGGCGGGGGTGTGGGCGGGCGGTGGAGGGTGGGGCGGGGGAGGGGGGGGATGGGGCGGCTCCCGCCGTAGACAGTTCCATGTACGATGGGGGGGTGGGTAGAAGATGGTCGGCTGAGCTGTGTTGGTGTGCTAGGGGTGGGGGGTTCACGAGGGTGGTTGGGAGTGCGCGACAACGGGGGGATGCCGGCGATAGGAGTGGGGTTAGTCATATGAAACTTGCGGTTCCGTGGGTGGTATTGTGGTGGGCTGTGCGGGGAGAGTTGGCTGGGGGGGGGCTCGAGGTCAGGTGTGCTGAGAGTGTGGTGAACTGCACTTCTTCACCAAGGGGGGGGGGGGGGCTCGGTTTATATGTTGGTTTCGGAATCTCGCGTTTTCTACAAGCGCATATACCCATTCACACATGTTCAGTAGCGCAAGCGTATGTTAGACGTGGATTTTGGAGTGGGTCTTGCGGGGTTCGTGGTGATTGGGAGGTGTCGGGGGGGGGGGCTACGGGTGTTGGGCTTCTGGGTCTTGCGTGATTTATCACGTTATCTACCTTACTTTACTTCCAGACTTGTTGTAGACTGGCCGACTTGATCACGGATAAGTGCCAGGGGTGGGTGGTATGGGGCAGGCCCGGCGGGGGGGGTCGGGCGGGGGGCCGGGGCCGCTGTCGGGGCGTTGAGGGGTGTGGAGGAAGTGGACGGGTCTGGGGGTGGGGTTGGGCAATTGATGGTGGGGGGCGATGTAGTGGGGGGGGGGTGGGTGTGTGGCGGAGGGGAACGGTTGGGGGGGAGGTGGGGGGGGTTGGGGTGGTGGAGAGTGGTTTGACGTGTCGGGGGATGAGCTAGGGGATGGAACGGGGAGGTGGGTCCAGTGCAGTTGTGGTTAGGGGGGGGGGTCGGGGGGGGGGGGTGAGTGGGGATAGGGTTCGGGTGGGTGGGGGGTCGGCGGAGTGGGGGTGATTAGGGGGGGGGGGGCTACCGGGCCGGGCCCCGCGTGCCGGCGGGGTGGCCGGGGGGGCCGCGGCCCACCACCTGGCCCCCGTGGGGGGGGGGGGGGCCCCCCCCCACCGCCCCTGCCCCCCTTTGCGGGGGGGGTGGGCCCCACGGGGGGCCGTGGGCTCTGTGGAGGGGAACCCCCGGGTGACCGCTGTGGGGGGGGCGGCACCGCCCGGGGCCAACGGGGGGGGGCACGGCGCTTTGCGGGCGACGCGCACCCGGCGGGGAGCTGTCCACAGCCCCCCCGGCGGGCTCGCCCCCCCTAGGGGTGCGCGCGCGCCGCGGGGAGGTCCCGGGGGGGGGGGGGGGGGGGCCGGGGGGGGGGGGGGTGAGGCGGAGGGGGGGGACCCCGCGGGGGGGGGGCCGCCAGATCCCGCCCCTTCCCCCCCTCCCCCCCCACCCCCCCCGCCCCCACCACCACCCCCCCCCGCCCCACCCCCCCCCCCCCCCCCCGCCGCCCCCCCCCCCCCTCCCCCCCACCCCCCTCCGCCGCCCTCCCCCCCCCCCCCCACCCCCCCCTCCCCCCCCCGCTCCCCCCCCCACCTGCCCCCCCCGACCCCCCCCTCGCCCCCCCCCCGCCCCCCCGCCCCCCCTCCCCCCCCCCACACCCCCCCCCCCCCCCAGCGCTCCCCGCACCCCCCGCCGCCCCGGCCCCCCCCCACCGCCCCCCCCCCCCCCACGCCCCGCCCCGCCCCCCCCCCGCCCCGCGCCCCGCGCGCGCGCCCCGCCCCCCCCCCGCCCACGCCGCCCCGCCCCCCCCCGCGCTCCCCGCCACGCGCCCCCCCCTCGCACGCCCCACCCCCCCGCCCCGCCCCGCACGCCCCGCCCCGCCCCGCGCGCGCGCGCGCGCCCGCGCCCCGCCCCGCGCACCCCGCCCCGCCCCCCCCGCCCCGCGCCCCACGCGCCCCGCGCGCGCCGCGCCCCCCCCACCCCGCGCCCCCGCGCCCCGCGCGCGCGCGCCCCGCGCCCCACCGCGCGCCCCCCCCCGCCCCGCCCACCACACAACACATCCCCCCACACCCCCACCCCCCTCTCCCCCCACAACACATCCACACCCTCCCAACCGCCCTGTCCAGCTAGAGACGATATCCCCCACCCGTCCCCACCCCCCCCACCACTCCCCACCCCACCCCACACACCCCCCAGACGATATATATGCAACACCCGCCTCTACCCTCCCCTACCAAACTCCCCCCACCCCCTACCACCCCCACAACACCCACCACCACCTCAACCCCAAACAAACACACCCCCACCCACACCCCCCAAACACACCCCCAACCAAACGATATATTTGCAACACACATACACACCCCCCCCCACACACACACACCCTCCAACCGCCTGTAGTCGAGACGATATATTTGCAACCCCCCCCCCACACACACACCCCCCCCACACACACACACCCTCCAACCGCCTGTAGTCGAGACGATATATTTGCAACCCCCCCCCACACACACACCCCCCCCACACACACACACCCTCCAACCGCCTGTAGTCGAGACGATATATTTGCAACCCCCCCCCACACACACACACACACACACACACACACCCTCCAACCGCCTGTAGTCGAGACGATATATTTGCAACCTAACTTACGTTTGTTGTGAATCTGTGATTAGACGAAAGATTTAATACACGATCTAATTGAAAATATCAACATATTTTATTGTCACCAAGTGATCACCGTAGAGGTTTAATTTACTTACACCTTAAACTGAATTAGGACTCAATACAGAGCCGTCTTTACACCATGTTTTGGCCCCCGGGCAAAGTAATAGTGTTGGGCCCCTCCCCCGCAGGAATAAAACAAATATATACATAATATATATAAATAAACATATTCCCATGGGGCCCCTATGCTCGTGGGCCCCCGGGGAAAATGCCCAACGGGCCTATGCGTTAAGACGGCCCTGACTCAATAGTTTGGATTATACCATTGACGAAGTATAATGGGGGTCTTGTATTGACGAAGTATAATGGGGGTCTTGTATTGACGAAGTATAATGGGGGTCTTGTATTGACGAAGTATAATGGGGGTCTTGTATTGACGAAGTATAATGGGGGTCTTGTATTGACGAAGTATAATGGGGGTCTTGTATTGACGAAGTATAATGGGGGTCTTGTATTGACGAAGTATAATGGGGGTCTTGTATTGACGAAGTATAATGGGGGTCTTGTATTGACGAAGTATAATGGGGGTCTTGTATTGACGAAGTATAATGGGGGTCTTGTATTGACGAAGTATAATGGGGGTCTTGTATTGACGAAGTATAATGGGGGTCTTGTATTGACGAAGTATAATGGGGGTCTTGTATTGACGAAGTATAATGGGGGTCTTGTATTGACGAAGTATAATGGGGGTCTTGTATTGACGAAGTATAATGGGGGTCTTGTACCATCAGATTTGAAAATCCGAATACGTTTTTTGACTTTTTGTGGATGTTTGGTTATCCAGACGAGTATTTTAAAACAAAACTCCATAGTACAGAGTTCTGGCCGACGTGGAAACATTATGCATCTTTTTAAAATGTGATTATCATCATAACTTTGGAGATCTTGGTCTGAATTGTGATCTTGGTCTGAATTGTGATCTCTTGGTCTGAATAGTAATCTCTTGGTCTGAATTGTGATCTCTTGGTCTGAATTGTGATCTCTTGGTCTGAATTGTGATCTCTTGGTCTGAATTGCGGTCTCTTGGTCTGAATTGTGATCTTGGTCTGAATTGTGATCTCTTGGTCTGAATTGTGATCTCTTGGTCTGAATTGTGATCTCTTGGTCTGAATTGTGATCTCTTGGTCTGAATTGTGATCTCTTGGTCTGAATTGTGATCTCTTCGTCTGAATTGTGATCTCTTCATCTGAATTGTGATCTGGTCTAATTTGAGATATTCGAATGCATCGAAATATTGGAATGCATTGAAATCTTGTGTGGAATTTCAAGCTTTCAGTCCAAATCTTTTGAACACTTCTATGACGTTTAGGGCACTAACTGCAGTGGTTCTGCTACCCAAATATCTGCCACAGACGATGGTCCGTTGGTGATGGTGTTTCTTCTGACGTCCTTTACACATAAACCGGTGGGAGGGTGGTTGGAGCGTAGAAGTGGTTGGGGGGGGGAGCTTAACTCTGCGCGCATGTGCGAGTTTTTTAAAAAGATTTATTTTGTTTATGTTGTCTTTTTATAAATAAAATTTATCCTTCAGAACTTCTGATCTAGTAATAATTTAATAATTAAAAAATGAATAGGCTTACCCCGCCGCTGAAATAAAAAAAAAGCAATACTTATT